>CAUYRT010064266.1:0-51212 GCA_963574885.1 Lepilemur ruficaudatus
AACTCCTCAAAAACTGATTTATGTGATTAACTGTACATCTCGGTAAATTCACTGAAAATCATTTAATTGTACACTTAAAGTGGAGTAAAGGCATGATATGTAAAGTATACTTCAATAAAGAAAAAAAAGTCATAAAAAAAAATAAATCAACTTTCTCTCCTAAAAAAGAAAAAAATATACACTAAGATAAAAATGATTAAGGGCGCTTCATCACAATTATCAGTCTGAATGTGAGTTCTTGTTATTTTTAAACAACTTGAATTTGTTATAATTTTCTTTTTCCTAAAGTAAAATTTCAAAAGAAAAATAGCTTCTTTAATTGTTTTGTGCTGCTTACTCTCTAGGAGTCTTTTTACATACTGAATTCACTTGAGGCATGACTGACCATACAGTCTGATTACTCCTTTATTTTCCTCTTACAAAAATTTTTTCCAAACACATGATTTTTCAGAAATCCATGAACATAGATTTATGCCTTCTATTCATCTTTAAAGCTGTGTATGGTGGGGTGCGTGTGCACTTTGGTGCAATATAAGGGAAGTACTAAGTTTCTATATGTGAAAGCTAACCACAGAAGAATATTAATATTTTGATCTATCTATATCCTGTATTTGGAAAGAGTTTTACATTTGTTATTCAAGGGAGAATTTTTATTAAGAGTTCAAAAGCATATTTACTTTTAAAACTATAAAACTATGTTTATGACTTAATTTTAATGCATGTACTACTCCAAGGATCACAAATTCGAATGCCAGGGCAGGTGGGGACTTTATAAACAGAATGTGCCCAAGTCTAAAAGGTGTAGCTACTACTTAGCTCCAGCTGCAGTGGCAATTCAAGTCCAGTTGTTGCCACGTTTTAATTCTCCAAGAAAAAGCAGAAATCCATACATTAATGTAAAATTTCCAATTTTTAAATGCTCATATGCTGAAAAAAGAAAGTTTTCCATCTTACAAAACTGGTAAAATGCAGTCAGGTGTTGAATTTGGCCCATGAGCCACAAGTTTATGACCTCTGCCTTAGGAAAAAAAAAAAAGTCAAGACATTTGGCTTATGACAACTCCCTCAGGTGCTTGAGGGAGGATATGGTGATGCATTTATTTAGTGGATTGAAACACATTGGGAAAAATCCTTAGCACAGAAGGGTCAATCTCAACCAAAGACGAGTCAATAGACCTATGTACCAACTAGAGCTTAAAGGATAGCCAGGAATGCATGCCATGAGCCATAATCCTATTTTATTACTCCACAAAGTATAACATTAAAGGTCCTTAAACAAGCACCTTGAAAAAATAGTTCTTTCTTGCAGAGAGCCAAGGATGAAATATGCCCTACAGACTCAACACAGACACAGCTATGACTTGCCCTCTAGAGGTAGTGCAAAGAGAGTAATACTGAGTAAGCCATCCCTGACAAGAGCAGCAACTGTGATCCTCTGCTGGGAGCCACTATACCAGCAACAGCAGTTGCCGCTGGAGTAGCTGAGAATAGCACTGCTTTAAGGGAAAAGCAGACAGATTATCAACTTGGGTGTCTCATCCTGCTTGTAACCAGGTTGGGTCCTGCCTGATTTCCCCTATGACCTGCTTTTTCATTACTCCACTTCTGTGGTTGATAACTACCAGGCTTCCTCTTTTTTCTCTTATCCTTTTTTTTTGGGGCGGGGGGAGACAGGCTTCCAAGTGAAGCCATAAGCTAATTAAAACAGCCTTAGATGACAGAAGATCCAGTAGTTGATTTAGTGGTTAAACATTTATTGGATATAACTCAGCCGTCACTAGGGCCTGATCCTAAAATAGTACTATAATCTCCTTTATAATTGTGAAGAAAGGTTTGGGCTAAGATTAGTATGATAGTAAATAGTATTTCTCCCTTGGTTTTAAAAAATTATTGAGTGTTCCCAAATGTTCGGAAGGATTCTCTCGAGATGTTTAGTAAGTCTGTTGTGAAATATTTAGTACATTATACACTTTATAAAAGTGTATAAAATACATTTTATAAAATAATTATTTTTTAAAAGCAACTTTAAAATCTAGTGGAAACAGAACCCTATTGGTTTCTCTCCCATTATTTTTGCCTTTATTTTGTTACATTTTGCAAGGGAAGTCAGTATGTTTTCAGTGAGTGAAATGATTTTACTAAAAATATAAAACTCCTATCTTAACACCTGAATTTGCTTTTAAATTGTATGCTTATTGTTGCATTTGATGTTTGATACTACAGCATTGATTTTTAGAACTGTTTCAAATAATCAAAGTCCTCCTTCAAAAATCATAGTCTAGAACCATCTCTGAATTCCTAGGGCATAAGCCAAGATGTACTCACTTACTTGTCAAGGGACTTCGAAAAATAATAAATGTAGCAACTGCCACAATACATGTTGACTACAGGGAGTCCTGTTTTTAAAGTGTCTAAACCAGCATTGTTAGCTCCTCTCATGCTGATGCAGACTGCAGAAATTGTAAGCACATTGTCACCACTGGGTGTGTATCACAGAGCTCAGTGTCTAACCCTGGAAAATGTTACAATAAAGCTTATTCATAGAGTTGTCATAGGTAAAGCAAGTAACTTGGAGTTGACTGCTTCCTTTAAGGCTGGTCATAGAGCTCAGGTTTCCTGTTACTCTGCTGTACTATTTTCTCCCTTTGAAGCCTGAAAGTTCAACAGGACTGCCTAGGTAGCAGATAAACGGAACAGTACCACTTTCATTCTTTCATCAAACGTATGTTGAGTGTTGACTGCTTATGTACCAGGTTCTGTTCTGGGCCTTGAAATGAAAATACGTGAAATGGTAAGGAAATACAGAGTTAAACCAACATGACAACAGAGACTAGGGTTCAAAAAGTTGCTGAAAACAACTGCTACCCTCACTTTGGGTGTAAAAAGTCTTGTACCCTAGGCTAAATAGGTTAGACACCTTATAAGCAGTAGAGAGTCAAAAGAAGTTTCTAATCAATGGGGTGACAGTACTTGTTCTTTGTTTCAACAAAACAAAACAAAACAAAATGCTTTGGTAGCACTATGCAAGACGGACCAAAGGGAGAAAGAAAAAATGTCAACTGTTGAGAGGCTCTTCCAATTAGCTAGGATAGAGGTAATAAATGGCTTACACTAGATATCTGTACTCCCATGTTCACTGCAGCACTATTTACAATAGCCAAGATATGCAAATGTAGGTATCTATCAATGGACAAATGAATATAGAAACTGTCATATATATATATATATATTATACATATATACGTAAAAATAATAGAATATCACTCAGCCTTTTAAAAGGAGGTGATCTTGACATCTGCCACAACATGGATGGACCTAGAGGACATTATGCTAAGTGAAATAAGCCAGACACAGAAAGAAAAATATTGCATGATCTTACTTATATGTGGAATCTTAGGAAAAAAAGATATATAGAGACAGAGAATAAAACAATGGTTAACCAAGGTTGGGGTTAGGGGGAGGAAATGGGGAACTGTAAGTCAAAGGGTACAAAGTAGCAAATATGCAGAATGAACAAGTCAAAAGATCTAATGTACAAAATAAGGACTATAGTCAATAATAGTGTTTTTCATTCAGGATTTTTGCTAAATGAGTAGATTATAGCTGCTCTTGCCACAGGAGGGAAAATGAGTAACTGTTTGAGATGATGGCTACGTTAACCTGTTCCACTATAGTAACTATTTTAATATATACATATATATGCATATATATCTTACAACACCATGTTGTATGCCTTAAAAATACCCAATAAAATTTATTTTTTTTAAAAGGGCTTACACTGAAGCATTGGTCGTGGGAATACAGAAGAAGGGATACAACAACATTTACCAAATAGTACAGCAAAGTCTTGATACCCAAGTGGCTGCAGAAAGTGAGGCAAAGGGGGAGGCATGGATGAAGGGGAAGAGTAAGCAGAGGTAAGAGAGTAAGCTTAGTTGTGCACATACTAGGTTTATAATATAAGCCTATGTAAAATTTCAAAGAATGTTGGCTATCTGGTAGATAGTTAAAAATAACAGTGTACATATTTATATACAAATTTACATGTTTATAGTAATATTATATAGATGCAAATCCCTCGAAAGAAAAGCACCAAGTGCTATCTGTAATAATTTCAATATAGAACTATTTTCTTCTTCATACTATTATAGAAAATCTAGAATACAAAGAATATGTATTACTTTAAAATTTTTAATATACCTTAAGCATACATATATAAAATAACTTTTGTGGGCCGGGCGCGGTGGCTCACGCCTGTAATCCTAGCACTCTGGGAGGCCAAGGCGGGCGGATTGCTCAAGGTCAGGAGTTCGAGACCAACCTGAGCAAGAGTGATACCCTGTCTCTACTAATAATAGAAAGAAATTAATTGGCAAACTAAATATATATAGAAAAAATTAGTCAGGCATGGTGGCGCATGTCTGTAGTCCCAGCTACTCGGGAGGCTGAGACAGAAGGATCGCTTCAGCCCAGGAGTTTGAGGTTGCTGTGAGCTAGGCTGACGCCACGGCACTCTAGCCCGGGCAACAGAGTGAGACTCTGTCTCAAAAAAAAAAAAAAAAAAAAAATCAAAAACAAAACAAAAATAAATAAATAAACTTTTGTGCATATGAAAAAATTTAATAATTAGCTTGGAATAAGGGGCTACTAGTGCTAAGATAAACATGAGACATCAACTAGTCCAACTACTTCATTTTACACAAGTACATGGTATGTTGAACAGTGGTTCTTAAATAAAAGTTGCTGCAGAAGATGGAAAACAGATAAAAAATCATAACAAACTTAAAAGAAAGGAAACAGGCCGGGCGTGGTGGCTCATGCCTGTAATCCTAGCACTCTGACAGGCCGAGGCAGGTGGATCATTTGAGCTCAGGAGTTCGAGACCAGCCTGAGCAAGAGTGAGACCCCGTCTCTACTAAAAAAAATAGGAAGAAATTAGCTGGACAACTAAAACATATATATATATAAGTTAGCCAGGCATGGTGGCACACGCCTGTAGTCCCAGTTACTAGGGAGGTTGAGGCAGGAGGATCACTTGAGCACAGGAGTTTGAGGTTGCTGTAAGCTAGGCTGAGGCCACAGCACTCTAGCCTGGACAACAGAGTGTGACTCTGTCTCAAAAAAAAAAAAGAAAGGAAACAGTACAGCAGAATGACAGAAATACTTAGGAAACTTAAGTTCTATGACCAGCTTAGCCAGTAATAGCTAAAAAAATCTTGAATAAGTCATTTAACTTTTTTGGATCTGTTTTCTCAATTGTAAATGAAAGGATTAGATACCTATAAATTTTCTTCCAACTCTAAAGTAGTAGGAATTCTTAAATACTCTAAAATAGAAAAAGGATTTTATAAAGTATTACCCATTAAAAATGGAACACATCATCCTACCCAGCTTCATCTTTTAATTTAAACAACAACAAAAATAATGAAATGGTATATATACTTTACCTCATATTTAAAAAACACTTCAACATGCATCTTCTCTGACAAGTAATTTTAAAATGACTCACTTCTATTAACTGTGCTGTAATAACTTTTGTATCTTCAACAATAACCAACAAATGTTATGCTCATAACAATGTTCTTTTATTAAAATAAATGGATTAGTGGTTCAAGATGGCAAAGTACATTTATCTCCCTCCCTCTTGAAATCCCATTAAATAATGGCAAATGAATGAAAAAAACATAAAAATTATAAACCGTCAATATTGAGTAGAATAGGATGGAAACCAAAAGCATACAAATATACTTTCTAGTGGACAGAAAGCAGGTAGAAGAGTGGTAGTTAACAAAGCAGAGTGAAGGAAACTACAGGAAAGAGAAAGCGATGAAAAAAAAGTTAGTTTATCCTGAAGAATTCCTTAAAGGTGTGGGGCTCAGTTATGCCAGGAATAACAGAAGGCTAGAATGAGAAGATGAACTGAAAACAAAGAGAATAATTACAAAGAACAGAGGCAGGGCAATCAGTCTTCTGTCAAGTCCAAAATGCCTCAAGTGCATAATACCTAGTAATAAGGCATTTATTGCCCTGATAAAAATATATACGATTTTTTTCTCTTCTCTAAAAGAAGTGAATAAATTGTCTAGAGAACTAACTTCGAGACGGTTTGTTATGCAGCAATAGATGACTCATAGAATCAGTAAAGAATCAAAATGACAGCTGTGCAGCAAGCATATAAACAATTAGTGCCGACTAGAATAGGAGGGGGGCTCCTACAGGAAGGCTCTGAAGTCTGGCCACATAATTCAAATCTTGGCTCTACCACTTCACAGCTCTGGGGCTATGCACTTAAAACCCTGTGCTTCTGGTAACTCATTCTATAAAGTGGAGTTAATAATTATACCTATCTTACAGGGTTGTTGTGAGGAATAAATTCATGACCATACGTAAAGCCCTCAAACAGTGCCTAAAGGTAAGCACCCCCCAAAATTAGCTTTTTAAAAAAAATTAATCAATTTTTTATAGACCCAGTCACCATCAAGTTTTATAAACTAATCTAGTATTTTTCAACCAGGACTATTTTACCCCCCAGGAGACATAGTCTGGGGCATGTGTTTGGAGATGTGTTTAATTGTCACATCTAGGGATGCTACTGGAATCTACTGTGTAGAGGCCAGGGATGCTGCTAAATATTCTACAATACACAGAACAGTTCTCCATGTAATCAAAGAATTACGTGGTCCAAAATGTCACCAGCGTCAAGGTTGAAAATCCCCGGACTCACAGGACCAAGCAGCATGTGGCAGGCTAGGTATAAGAGCAATGCAAGTTAGGTTACAGGAGCTCTAGGATGACAGAAAAGGCAAATGATTAAGGGAGTGAGATTCTAGGATATTAGAATGGCTGTCAAGTGGTTCCAGACTGAGTATGAAGGAAGGCTGACCTGGAGAAAAGTTGACAGACCTGTAATCCTAATACTCTGGGAGGCTAAGGCAGGAGGACTACTTCAGTTCAGGAGTTAGAGACTAGCCTGAGCAAGAGCAAGACCCTGTCTCTACTAAAAATAGAAAAATTAGCAGGGCATGATGGTGCGTGTAGTCCCTGATACTTGGGAGGCTGAGGCAGGAGCATCACTTGAGCCCAGGCGTTTGAGGCTGCAGTGTGCTATGATGATACCACTGCACTCTTCCTGGGGCAACAGAGTGAGACTGTGTCACACACACACACACACAAAAAAATTAATGTAATCCACCACATCAGTCAATTAAAGAAGAAAAATCACATGGTTATAACCACAGTTGCAGAAAAAGCATTTGACAAAAATCCAACACCCATTAGTGATAAACTCTTAGTAAAACAGGAATAGAGGGGAACTTCCTAAACTTGATAAAGAATATCTACAAAAAACCCACAGCTAATATTACTTAATGGTGAAAAACCTGAAGCTGTCCTACTAAGCTCAAGAACAAAGCAACGATGTCCCCCCTCATCACTACTTTTCAATATTGTACTGGAAGTCCTAGCCAATGCAATAAAACAAAAAAAATAAAAAGGTATACAGATTGGAAAGGAAGAAATCAAACTCTTTTTTTCACAGACAGCATGATGATCTATGTAGAAAATCCAAAAGAATCAATGGAAAAACTTCTGGAACTGATAAGCGATTACAGCAAGGTTGCAGGATATGAGGTCAATATACAAAAGACTATGTGGCCAAATTATTGACAAAGTCATGAATGTCAATGCTGAAGTCAATGAAGAGGGTAAATGTGAAGAGGAAAAGAGAAAAGCTGTGAGCCAGATGCTGAAGAAAAAATGCAAAGAATTGAGAAGAGTTCTGTCAAGGAATCTTTTTAAAGTATTTCTCATAGAATAGTCATCTGAAATGGTACAGAGAATTAAGAACCAAGATGACTCCTATTCTTCTCTTAGTCTTGAGACCCATCACAACCTATATTAGGGGAGGCCAAAAGGGAAGCCGTATTATCAAGAGAAATCAAGAAAGCAAGCAAGAAATACTTGTAGAGAAAATTAAAGGGGAGACTTCATAAAAGACATAGGATACATGGGGGCAAGGAATACAAATCTACAGAGGAGGCCTGAAGGAACGAGGCCTGGTTGTATGAAAGAGTGGTAATCTCCACAGGAGGAGGTAACTCATAGGACTAAAGAAGAGAACACTGGAATTTCTATTTTTTACTTCACCTTTAAAATGTTTTTGTTTTAAAGTGTTTTAAAATGTATATAAAATAGCACTACAGTACATATATATTTTTAAAGTAAATATTGGAACATGTGTTTAAAAATTTCTCAATGAAGGGGCATGATCAAAAAAATTTAGAAATCTCTATAATAGAGGTGTAACTTAATAGGAGAGCAATTATGCTAGGGAAAAATACAGTTACAAAAGGAGACTGGATAATCAGTGCCTTCCCTCACTCAAATGTGAGCCAGATACTGGAGAGGAGAGCGGGAGACAGATAAAACCTAGGACCAAGGGATGCCTTTAAGGTTTCTAATAAGACAGAGGTTGTCTAACTAAAGGCTAAGGTATGCAGGTAGACATGTGGAACTTTACTTCCAGCTATTCTAGCTCTCTTGGTATTCCACACAGCATTGCTTCTAACCAAAAACATCATTTTACAGGAAAATAATATGGGGTAATTAGCTCATGCTTTTGAAATTTGATGGTCTTAACCAATGCTGGGCCCAATAGACTAGTGAAATGATCCTTTTTTAAATTTTTTTAAACTAAACTTTCTATTCTGAAATCATTGTAGATTCACATGCAACTGTGAGAAATAAAACAGAGATCCTCAGCACCCTTACCCAGTCCCTCCAATGGTAACATCTTATAAGGGTATATAATATAGTATCACAACTATGAAATGGATATTGATACAATCTACTGATCTTACTCATATTTCACAAGTTGTACATGTACCCACTTGTATTTGTATATTTAGTTCAATGCAATTTTATCGTATGTATAGGTTCCTGTATTTGCCACCACAGTCAAGATACAAAACAGTTCCACCGCCACAAGGATCCTTCCTGTTGTCCTTTTATAACTCCCCACCTCCCTTCTATCTCTCTCCCATCCCTAACTCTTTAGAAAACATTGATCTGTTCTCCATCTCTACAATTTTGCCATTTCAAGAATGCCATACAAATAAAATCACATAATATGTAACCGTTATGGACTGGCTTTTTTTTTCATTCAGCATAATTCCCTTTAGAGTCATTCAAGTTGTTGCATCTATCAATTGCTCATTACTTTTTATTGCCAAGTAGTATTCCATGGTAAGGATGTGCCATTCACCAGCTAAAGGACATCTGGGTTGTTTTCAGTTTTTGGCCATTACAAATGAAGTTACTATGAACATCTGTGTACAGGTTTTTATTTGAATGTACGTTTTCATTTCTGTAGGATAAATAATCTACTCTCTGCCCCAGTGACACCCCGCTCCCAGTGTGAACTTATCTCCCTTGGAAAAACCCAAACATCTCAACTTTTTAGCCCTGGCTGGAGGTCAGGCAACTTGCTGAGTTGCCAACTCCTGGATTGAGTTGCCTGACAGTTGCCAACAGTGGAGTCCCTAAAGCTTTAAAAAGAGAGGCAAAACCCAAACTGAATCAATACTGTTTAATTTTATTCCCAAATCCCTACAAACCAGACTCTACTCAAACGTTCTTAGTTTCCCTTATTTCCTCTGCTATTTAATGACAACAGATAAAAACAAATTTAAGGGCCATAATCATGTTATAAAAATGAATGTAATCAACAGACAAAAATTTAACATATAGTAACCTTTAAAAAAAAAAAAAAACCCAAAACCTAAACATAAAAAATGGGAGTGAGATTTCTGAGCAAAAATGAGAGTTAAGAAAGATCTACAAACCCTGAAAGCTAATGCTGACTTGGGAAATCATAAAAGTCTGATTAGGTATGATCAGATCATATGACCATCCACAAAAGAAAATATATACAGAATATATGCATCTCTTCTCTTAAGACATGTATAGTACTGCTTATAAGTATATTTAAGCGTTGACAAAAACCTACTTTCTCCAGAGAATTCTATTTACTTCAATTTACTCTTTCATTGTTTTTATATTAACTGGTCATTTTCTTGAAATAAGCTTTGAAAATATGAGACTCCACTGTGAAACTAAATGTTTCAGAGGATTTTTATTACTGACTCAGAGATAGCTCTCCTAGAATTCTGAGATGTAACAACAGGCTGGCATCATGGTTAAAATGAGAGACGTTTTTTAACATTTTTTTACATATAAAATAGTTTTTAAAACACTGGTATAATTTTTAAACTTGTCAATAAAACTGGTAAGAAAACAAAGGGTTAAGTAAGACGAAATGATTTTGCTACTACAGTATATGAATTTAGTGGACTTAAAACTTACACTAAAAGGGAATTTTCCCCTTACATGAAAATAAACAAAAGTCCATATTTTTTATTTGTTCAGTATTCTGAAAGGACTAAACATCTAATTTTAAATAAGCTGGTTCTGGAATATTCTAGTATTTCGAAATAAAAACTATCAATAAGAAATATTCATGAAAAAGTGAAAAATAACATTTTAAAAATTATTTGCATGAAATCTATGCTAACGTAATTTTTAAAGTAAGGTAAAATCAGTATTCTAAATAAATAAGCTCCAACAGGAAAATGTTCTGCGTGACTCTCAAAACTCTCTGAAAACCATTTTTTCAACATGCTGAAAAGTGATATGCCACCCTCTACTGTTAAGAAATAGTAATATTCACAAAGCAGAAAAACCAATTCTTTGCTCAACTACTGCCACCTTGTGACTATGAGATGGGTTATATGCTGCGGCACAGCTGTCAATCGGTTTAACAGATTTCCATAAATCTATATTGTCTAACTGACATAACAGGGATTAAGGTTTCAAAATATTTTTTAAAAAGGAGAGAAAAGGGTATCTGACTTAAAATACATCATTAGCAAACATTTACCAAGTCCTCTATACATAAAATACGTGCTGCATTGGTTACAAAAATAAATAGCACTTGGTACCTACTCTAAAAAAAAAAAGAACTAAGTGAAGAGATAGTACATAAACCATTATTAAATTTAATGAACTTCTACTTCTAAAAGAGAAGTAGGCAAGTGAGCATGGAATAAGAATGGAACTTACAATCTCCATATAGAACAATGGCATTACAGGTCCTTTAGATCTGAGTTCCCTTTAACTAGCAACCTCACTGAAATATCAGAATAAAGATTTCATGATTCACTGCCCTTGATTAAATTCCTGGCCATAGGGGAAAGCTCTTCATAAGGATAATTTACTGGGGAGAGTTCTTACTTAACATCATTTATTTCTGATGGTCCACATATATATAAATCTGTACTTCAAAGACCGTAGAATTAAATCAATTGGTACAACTTGAACATTCATCACCATATATACATATTTTTAAATCCAACAATAGGCCATCTGAAATGTTATTTTTCATTTGTAATTATTCAACCATCAAACTAAATTTTATTCCAACTTATATCAACAAATGTATATTCAATCCCTACTTGTGTGTAAAGCATTCTACGTACAAGGGATGAAAAGGGTGGAATAAAAAAATGGCCCCCCAGCAGGGCGCGGTGGCTCACGCCCGTAATCCTAGCACTTTGGGAGGCCGAGGCGGGTGGATCGCTCAAGGTCAGGAGTTCGAAACCAGCCTGAGCAAGAGCGAGACCCCGTCTCTACTAAAAATAGAAAGAAATTAATTGGACAATTAAAAATATATAGAAAAAATTAGCTGGGCATGGTGGTACGGGCCCGTAGTCCCAGCTACTCGGGAAGCTGAGGCAGGAGGATTGCTTGAGCCCAGGAGTTTGAGGTTGCCGTGAGCTGGGCTGAAGCCATGGCACTTTAGCCAGGGCAACACATTGAGACTCTGTCTAAAAAAAAAAAAAAAAATGGCCCCTCATCTCCCGGAACTACAGCTAGAAAACAGGATAAAGTAGGTTCACAAATGACTTTAATAAAACTTGAGACTTGCAGGTATACCACAAAGGTAGTATAAAACAAAGCCTCAGGACATCCAAAGAGTTTCATCTTGTTGGTGAGATCAGAAAGGCCTAATAGAAGAAGTGACTTTTACAATGGAATTTGCAGGCAGGGAAGCTAATTCCAGGGTAAAGAGTAAAGGTAAAGAAATAATGATTTGTTTAGGGAATAGCAAACTTTATCTTCAAAAATATTTTTAGGCAGAATCCATTTTACAAATGTAATCTTACATAGAACCCCAATATATACATCGTAAATGTATTTTCTTAGTGTAAGTGTATTTTACAAGTTCAAATTTAATAGTATTCCTTTATTATGAAGTCAAAAAATATGAATAGAGTTATGATAAAAATCAAAAACTGAGGGATAATAACTCTAGTTCCCCCCCCCTTTTTTTTTGAGACAGGGTCTCATTCCATCGCCCTCAGTGCAGTGGCATCATCATAGCTCACTGCAGCCTCAAACTCCTGGGCTCACGCCATACTCCTGCGTCAGCCTCCTGAGTAGCTGGGACCACAGGCACCCGCCACCATGCCCAGCTAATTTTTCTGTTTTTAGTAGAGATAGGGTCTCCCTCTAGCCCAGGCTAGTCTCTTAACTGCTAAGCTGAAGCAAACCTCCAACCTTGGCCTCCGAAAGTGCTAGGATTACAGGAACGAACCACCAGCCTGGCCACCAGTTTCCAAATTCTGTATTTTGTTTTGGTTGACCAATATCAAGAAAATCCACCTATTACACCCCTTCTGTTGATTAAGGGGGTGAAAAAACAGGCATTGTACTAAGTAGGAGTTCAGTATAAACAGGCTATATCTATCAAAATTCAAATTGTATATATACTTTTACCCAACACAGATCCTACAAATATACTCCCATTAAGTATGCAAAAAATATAAATGTTCATTGTAACATTGTCTGTGGTAGGCAAAAAAACAGGAACGACCTAAAAAGTTCATTAATGAAGGTCTTTCTGGTTAAATAAATTATGCTACATCCATATCATGGAATACCAACCAAAACACTTTTATAATGAGGTATATGTAATGATAAAGAAAAATACTCAAAGTCATATACTAAAGTGAAAATAGCAGTTTTCAGGAGCAGCCACTAAAATATACTAAGTGCTTATTAAATATCAGGCATTCACGTTCAGTGTTTTAAATAATGATTCATTTAATTTCATAATCCCATGACACAGGGTTTCCTTTTATAAAAAAGGAAAAGGAGATACACAGATATTAAGTAATTTTTCAAAGAAGCAGCTAGTAAACGGTAGGAGAACCAAAACTTAAACCAAGATTGTCTGAATCTAGAATTTACGCTCTTAAACAGTAATATAGTTCAAAATAGTACTTACAGTATAAACCAATTTGTATGTTTTTAAGTATATATATACATATATAAATACTTAGCTTATATTTATATGTATGTACATATAAAACTCTGGAGATATGCATAAAAAAACATACTCTCCAGCCTTCAGAAAGTGAGAAAAAGGGAAAGGGAGCTTTTACATTTCACATAATAACCTTCAGTATTATTTAAATTTTCTTTCTAAAGTAAACATATTACTTTTCTAATCTATAAACAATTAGCTTAGGACAGGCATGGTGGCTCAGGCCTGTAATCCTAGCACTCAGGGAGGATCGCTTGAGGTCAGGAGTTCGAGACCAGCCTCACAGCCTCACCAAGAGCAAGACTCCATCTCTACTAAAAATAGAAAGAAATTAGTCGGGTATGATGGCCCACACCTGTAGTCCCAGCTACTCTGGAGGCTGAAGCAGAAGGATTGCTTGAGCCCAGGAGTTTGAGGTTGCTGTGAGGTAGGCTGATACCATAGCACTCTAGCCCAAGCAACAGAGGAAGACTGCCTTAAAAAAAAAAAAAGAAACAAAAAACCCAATTAGCTTAACATTTTCTTTTCAAAAATCCTAATCACACAAATAGTATTTATTCATTTTATAATCTCAGGATATTCTTCAATTAAATAGATTCAGAAACTTACAAGAGTAAAGAGTTGTTTTTTTTTTTTTACAAGTTGAATCCCCATTAACACCTAACAATTGCTCATATTCCTTGTCATAAATATGTTAGGAAAGCACCAAAAATTTCCAATAAACACGAAAACTAATGTGGTAGTTTCAGTTTTCTTATTACTCTTACACTTATTTTTGCTCAAGTATTACTCTGGACAGGCACATTTATCTGACATACTCGAGCTTACACTATTCTCATTTGTATAATTGTTTGTAAGCAGTCACACACACATCACAATTCAAAGACAGACCAGGTGTCACTGAAGTTCAAATATACACTATGTGTACTATTCATTCAGTCACACATTTGGCAGATATTTACTGAGTGCCCACTATCAGTCAAACACTGTGCTAGGCTCTGGGAACTTAACAGAATAAGAGAGACAAGGTCTCTGTCTTCCTGAAACTTACATTCTATTGTGGGAGAAAAGTCAGAAAAAACTTTATTCTGATGTGTCACATGTTACTCTCACACCACAAGTTAACATACTAGTAATTACAAATGTCCTTAAATTTTGTATTAAACAGAATGGCATGTGCAAGGTTTTTGTTTGTTTAGTTTTGGATTCTTTGTCATGAAAAACTTGATTTTTATCCTCTCTTTGAATGTCACAGCTCAACCTCTAGTTGAAGAACATACCTACTTACATTTTTAAATAATATCTTACGTGCATTGTTTCAAAAAAAGAAACTTTAAGGGAAGGCACGGTGATTTATGCCTGTAATCCCAACACTTTGGGAGGCTGAGGTGGGAGGATCAATTGAGCCCAGGAGTTCTGGGATTACAGTGAGCTATGATCCCGCCATTGCACTCCAGCATGGGCTACAGAGGAAGACCTTGTCTCTTTAAAAGAGAGAGAGAGAGAGAGAGAGAGAGAGAGAGAAATTTTTAGAGTAGTTTTAGGTTCACAACAAATTTGAGAGGACAGTACAGAGTTATCCTATATACCCCCTGCATCCACACATTCATAGTCTCCCCCATATCAACATCCACCACCACTGTGGTACACCTATTACAACCAATGAACTTATACAGTTTGATAAATTAAAGTGTATTACTGGGCTGGGGACAGTGGCTCACACCTGTTATCCCAGCACCTTGGGAGGCTGAGGCAGGAGGATCACTTGAGCCCAGGAGTCCCAGGCTACAGTGAACTATGACTGCACCACTGCATTCCAGCCTGGGCAACAGAGCAAGACCCTGTCTCTAAAAATAAAGTTTATTACTAATTATTTAAGAAAACAGGGAGAGCTCATTCAAAGTACTGTATAGTTCTGGAAGCATCTTTATGAAACTATTCCTCAGAAAGCAGAAGGCTAGAGGAGAAATGGCTGGGGCTACATAAAAGCTAAAATGTACTGAGTAAAAGCTTACTCTGCACCAATCACTGTACGGAGAGCACTTTAAATCTATTATTTCATGTAAACTTCCTAATAACTACAGTTAGAGTATTATCTCCACTCTGAATAAGAAAGCCAACTCAGATAGGCTAAGTAAGTTGCCCAAAGTCACTCAGCTAGAAAGATGGCAGAATCCTGACAGCCTGGAACTGAACCTAAACTTTTAACCTCTGTGCCAGGTAGGGTCCTGAATGATAGCAGGCCTCTGATACCATGACAGAGAGATGTACTATTGCACATTTAATCTTGCAGACAGTGTGAATAGAGGTTTACAGTATTCCCAAGGAAAAAAAAATCACCTCATTAAAGTCTGAGGTGGCCGGGCACAGTGGCTCACGCCTATAATCCTAGCACTCTGGGAGGCTGAGGTGGGTGGATCATTTGAGCTCAAGAGTTCAAGACCAGCTGGAGCAAGAGCAAGACTCTAAGAAAAATAGAAAGAAATTAGCTATACAACTAAAAATATATAGAAAAATTAAGCCGGGCATGGTGGCACATGCCTGTAGTCCCAACTCGGGAGGCTGAGGCAGAAGGATCACTTAAGCCCAACAGTTTGAGGCTGCTGTGAGCTAGGCTAATGCCACGGCACTCTAGCCCAGGCAACAGAGTGAGACACTGTCTCAAAAATAAATAAATAAATAAAGTCTGAGGTGTCCAACTTTAGGAAAATAACTTGGTCCAGTGTGTGATGACCTGGATCAGGGAGCACTGGAATCAGTGGTTATCAACTAAGAAATAGTAAAGGGGTCCACCTAACTCTAAATGCTTCAAAGCAAATTTGTTGAACATAGACTACAATCCAGCCTTCTTATACCCTCCTTCCCAGGGAAGTTTCTTTCCATTAAACCAAGATGTCAAAGAATTGTGAACAAGAAACTGGTGAATCCACACAGTAAACCAAACATATTTACCCTCCATCTAGTAGAATAATGTTTTCTAAACTGTGTTAGGTGGAGAACAACTACCCAGGCAGGCTGTTCAGCTAGAGCTAGACTGAACAAATCTCATGGATGTGCTGGGGCTGACAGGAAACACCCCAGCCTCCTCCTAAAAAAACTTGAACAACCCAATTAGAACTGTCTTAGAAAAGAAAGGAAAAGGAATATTGGTTACTCTAAACACCTTGGCTGTTTCCTTCATTAAACAAAGTTATTACTGATTACCATGTGAAACCACAAAGTATGAGAGACATTTTTGAATTTCAAACACTTACTGCACATGTGATGCTACAGTTTTCACTCTTGCCCACAATTAGCTCAGTAATTAAGAATTATTTTCTGGGGGTTTCTGCAGGTGCTTGGAATATGGTGTGCATAGGAGTAGAGTATGAGTGAGAAATGTTGAAAGGTGAAAAACAGGGAAATTCCTTTCCTACACAAATATCTGGAGGAGAACTGAACTACATTTATGTTTCCTACCTTACTGCACTTAAGCCTCAAAGCACTACGTTACGGAAGAATCTAAAACCTATCCCTTAGGTGGCTTCAGGTCAGCCATAGCTATTCTGTTGAGATTTTATGATCTCTCCTAGTATGGTAGACAGAATAATGTCCCCCTAATGATGTCCACATTCTAATCTCTAGACTTTGTAAATACAAATTCCCGTTCCATAGCAAAGAGGAATTAAACTGCATGTGGAATTAAGGTTGCTACTCAGCTGACCTTAAAATAGGGAGATTATCCCAGATTATCTGGGTAGGCCCAATGTAATCACAAGGCACCTCAAAAGTAGAAGAGGGAGGCAGAACAGAAGTCATCACAAGCTGAACAGGCAAAGAAACACATCCTCCCAAGAAGCCACAAAAAAAACACAACTCTGCCAACACCATGGATTTTAGCCCCATATCTTACCTCCTCAGACTCCTCACAACCCTAAAAAAAATAAATTTCCTTGTTGTGTTAAGCTACTAAATCTGTGGTAATTTGTTACAACAGAAAATAGAAAACGAATACACGAGGCTTCTTCTAATCCTCGGATTTTAGGAAAATTCTGATAATAATTACTACTAAAATGACCCTGTAACACAGGACACTGTCAGTCTGAACTGTTTGGTACTGCTCCCCAATGAGATAAACACAAAAAATTGAGTTTATTTGTACATATTTTTATATAATTCAATTTCCTGTCTTCTTAATCTAGTATTAGAAAATACTCAGGCTTGTACTCTAGTTTATTTCATCCACTTCATTTATCTATAATTTTATGGTATTTCACTAAGTATTGGCTGAAGCAGATGGAAACTCAACTTTTTAAAAAAGAGATCATTTACAGAAAAGGAAAGTGAAGCGCTGCCACGTTAAACTACTTGCCCGAGTTCAGACATAACAGTAATTTTCTCATTCACCTAACTATTGAATTAATGAATGTGTATGAAGAGCCTTGTGCGGCAGACACCAAGCTCCATGGTAGAACTACGGTGTACAGCAACACGACCAAGCAGAGCCCTGACTCTCCCAGGTGAGTCCAATTCGCCTCAGAGCCCCAGGAGTCGCCCTAGACCAGCTCAAAGGCAGCGCTCCCCACTGGTATCCCTGCCACCAGCGCTCGTCCCAGGAAGACGCGAAGCAGTGCGGACAGAGCCGGGCCAGCACGTAGATGCGGTACAAAACTACAACGAATAGGAGAAAAAACACCAACCACACGCTCCGATCCTAGGGGCCAGCCGCTGGACCGCGACACGCCCCAGCTCCGCGACCCAACTCCGCTACCCTCCCGGGAATCCCGCATCCATTCCCCGCACTGGGCTCCGCCCCGACTCCCGGCCGCGCCCACCGCGTCACTAGCGTACCTCCCGAGACTCCCCACGCGCCCCACCTCTGCCTTCCGCTGTAGCTCCGAGTGCCGCTCCAATGCGCTCGCGAAGCCGCCTGCTTGCGTCTTAGGCTCCTTAGAATCGGAACTCCCGCTCTCGGAGCCACTCTCAGTGCCTGCGCTCCGAAAGGGCCTGGAGAAGAGAAACACTCGCAGAAAATGGCTCTCGGCAGCCACAGCACGGGTCCGGCACAGGGCCGCCATGACAGCTTCACAACCTCTGACCTTTGGCCTTCTCTCCGCGAGCGCGCGGGTTACGGGGCGGAGCGACAGCGGGCCCGCCCACCTGCCGCAGCGCACGCAGTAATGGCCGACGGGCTTGGTCTGTCTGGTACGGCGGGCAGGGAAGGCGCGATAGGGCGGAGGAGACTTAAGCTGAAATTGGTAGGGTTAAATCTCTGGTGGCAAGAGGTCCGCTAAACTCTGCGTGGGAAGCGTTCTTAACTTGCAGGAAGTTCGCTCCCCCGGCCCTGGGCACCCGTTGGTCTGTTGCAGCTTCCGGTTATGTGACGCTTGCTGTTGCCCCCTCCTGGGTGCTCCCCTAGGTGACCGCCTGGCTCGCTCTCCCACGCTCCTCGGGTCTTCACTCAAATATGAGGTTCTCTTTGCTCACCTATTTAGAATTGGAAGCTCCCCTCCCCTCCCCTCCATACACACTCTGTCCAGCTCCTCTGTTTTTCTCTATACCGCTTAACACTTCTAATTTGCCATACTTAACTTGTAATGATCTTTAGTGTACGCTCTTCCAACTTTGTAAACTCTGTCAACATAGGAACTTTGCTCTTTGGACCCCTGGCACCGGGTATACGGTAGGGCTGGAGAAATTTTTGTGAAACCCTGGATCCAAGTTTGTCCTTCTTTGCCACTGCTGGGGCCAATCCATCTACGTTGCAAAACTAGTTTTTCTGAGACGTTTTGTCACTTCTAGATAGCTACTATCCCTTTCTGTTAAAGAATTAAGAAGTTTCGGAATGTGCCCAAATATTGCACCACAGGAGACTCCCCCACACTCTTTTATGTTCTTCCACCTTTCCCCTCCAATGGTAATTCCCAGAATTTGCATACCCTTTTCAAAACCGGTCCTAACACCATACCCGAGGGGTTTACAAATTAAGTTGTCTATCTTTTATCCGGCAGTTTTATATTTAACCGTAGTTAGTTATTCTGGGGGCAGGTGACACACTCCTTTCCAGTTCATCTGCAAGTATTTTGAGATAAGGAATTTTTATTTATGAACTGACCCTGTTAGTTATTAATTATTTTTGAGACAGAGTCTTGCTCTGTCTCCCAGGCTAGAGTGCAGTGGTGTCATCATAGCTGACTGCAACCTCAGACTCCTGGGCTGAAGCAGTCCTCCTGCCTCAGCCTCCAGAGTAGCTGGGACTGCAGGCCCTGGGGGCCACCACGCTCAGCTAATTTTTCTGTGTTTAGTAGAGATGGGTCTAGCTCTTGCTCAAGCTGGTCTTGAACTCCTGGCCTCGAGCAATCCTGTAGCCTAAGCCTCCAAAATGCTAGGATTATAGGTGTGAGCCACCACGTCCATCCAGACCTTATTTTAGTAATGCCTTTGACTATGGATTTCAAATCTTTCTGATGCTCTCAAACTAATGGCATAGGCAGCATGCAGAACACAGAAGGACATTGACCTTGGAATGGTGTATAATTATATGGATTATGTAAGATTTATTACTAGCCAACTCCAGGGTAAGTCCTTACAAATTCAGCAGAGGGTTTAAGATAAATTCTACTTCAGGTGAGTTCTCTCTCTTGCCACTTAAACTATTTCCCTTGACCATAAATGGACTCTAAAAACAATTTGCTTTATCTTCTATGCCTGTTGCTACTTCCACTTCCTTTCAGAAGAAAGTGTGGTAAATTGTAAGGAGCATAGCCAATGGCTTTTAAGAACCCCGAGTTCTAGTCCTGACTCTAATCCTGATCTTAGGCAGGACAATTTAATGTTGCTGATTTGATTTCACTTGTAAAACCAAGCTATTGCCCTCTGTGCCAAGCTTAAGGAAGTGCTTTGTAAACTTAACTATTAATACATCAGTATGCACAGAACAAATGGGGTTACTAAGGTTCTAGCTCTAAAATTCAGCAGGTATATTATATTTATGTTCCATCTCAGCTAGATGATAAATTCCTCAAGAATTGTGATGACAGGCATTTGGAGACAAATCCTGTAGTTTTTAAATGTATTTGTTGATGGCCGTTTGTACTCACAAAATAGGAGACATCATCTTGAAGCCTTCAATTTTACTTGAAGATAGACAGTTACTTTCACATTAAACACATTTTTAAAAAATATGTGAAATGCAAAATTCATCTGATTTAAAACATAAATTTGTGTCAACTGACCTCAAGTTATGCCTTAAAACTTTCTGCCTTTGGTAGAGCATCAGAAGCATCAACTGAGAGGAAGTATAAAGTACCAAGCAAGTCAGGGAGGATGTCTGCACACTCTACTTGCCTATAGACGCACCAGCAGTGATATGGGCTGTAATGGCAGCGTTTCCATATCTTCATGGCATCTTAAGAGTTCTGATCCTGCTTTAATTACACCTTCCTTCTTGCTTTATTAAAAACATAAGCCTCTTTTTTTCTCTTGTAGCTTGCATATCGTTAATACACATTGCAAAAATATTAGTAATGGCAGATGGCAAAGCAAATGAACAGAAAATAGTTCAAGTCTACTATGAAGTTTAAGTGTGATACTTTACATCTACTGGCTATGTTTCATCTATAAAATGGTGACGCTGCCACGTATCTGAATAAAGAATTAAAGGTGGTAAGTGTAAAATGCCCTAGAACTTATTGAAAGCTCAGTGAGTAGTAATTATAGGTGGAGATGACACAAAGTGATTAGAAATTCATACTTCTTAACCCCATGTGCAAACCTGGAATGTCTAGCGGTACAGATTGGGGAGCTACTAGTATTCTAAACGTAGTCATTTCAGGCATAGAAACAGATAAGATCATTAAAGGGATCATGTAGAAACTGCAGTCCCCAACACCCAGGCCACGGACCAGTAGTGGTCCTTGGCCTGTTAAGAACCGGGCTGCATAGCATGAGGTGAGCAGTGGTGAGTGATGCAAGTGTCATCTGTATTTACAGCTGCTCCCCACCACCTGCATCACGGGCATAAGCTCCACCTCCTGTCAGATCAGTGGCAGCATTAGATTCTTATAGGAGCTTGAACCCTACTGTAAACTGCTCATGCGAGGGATCTAGGTTGCACACTCCTTATGAGAATCTAATGCCTGATGATATGAGGTGGAGCTGAGGTGGTGATGCTAGCAATGGGGAGTGGCTGCAAATACAGATTATCATTAGCAGAGAGGTTTGACTGCACAATAAATGTAATGTGCTTGAATCATCCTGAAACCATCCCCCCAAACCACCCCCATATGTGGAAAAATTGTCTTCCATGAAACTGGTCCCTGATGCCAAAAGGATTGGGGGCCACTGATGTAGAAGGTAACCAGGGGATAGCATTTGAGGAATTGGAAGAACACTAATACTAAAAGGTTGTCAAACTGTTAAAAAGTAAGAATAGAATTAATCCTAGAAACCAAGGAAAACTTTAAAGCATGTGTTGAAGTGGAGAATGTTACAGTGAAAGATCATATCCACTTACAAATACTGAAACAAAATTGTGTCTGGTTTTTTACTGTGTGGTACAAAAACCATCAAATTAAAATAATCACACTACCAACCAACCTCAGTGACTGACACCAAAGTTACATATCAGAGCTAGCAAGAATTTTGGTTGCCAAATAGGATTTGAGTATGAAATCCTGGCAGGTGATAGCACATGCAGGCCCAACCCCTGAGGGCTTGCAAAGTAAGAGTGAAAAGCCTTTTGGTTCATTTTTATTTGAGTCAGAACAATAAGGAAATCATGAAAACTAAGCTTTGCAGGTTTATTTAAAAGTGACACTTATTTAACTGTGATCCACATGTGGTCTCTATAATTAATCCAATTACAGTGTCATTAAAAATAAGGATGAATCAATGGCCAAGAGTCTCTTCACTATGGGCAAAAATGTGATTATTCATCTGGGTTTTAAGAGCTATAAAGAAATACATGACTGGGCACAGGGGCACAGGTCTGTAGTCTCAGCTACTTTGGAGGCTGATGCAGGAGGATCATTGGAGCCCAGGAGTCCGAGGCCACCCTGGGCAACATAGTGAGACCCTCCCCCATCCTCACCCCCCCCAAAAAATGAAAAAAGAAACACTTGATCTTGACAAACAACCTTATGTAGCGTCTCCTCTGGCACATATGCAGCAAAAAAGCTACTTAATAATTTCCTTTTGGTAGCTAGCGAGCATGTAGCTTTTTCAGTTTTGCTTGATATATTAATTCAATAGGATAGCTCATGGTTCTTTATATATCCAGGACATGAAGGGTTTGAAGAGAAGTTGCATAATGGGCTTGCTCCTTTCCTCAACAGACAGGTAATACATAAAAAAGAGCTCATACCCAAATCATAGAATTTTTATTGTTTTCAAATACTATACAAAAAAATAGACAGTATGTATATCTTAACAGATCCAGAAACAGTCCAAATTAAACGTTTTGGGTTTTTTTCCTATTTCAAGTTACTCTGAGTTGCTACAATGATAATCCAATTACTGGGTTCTACTCTCTTCCATCCAATCACTTGGCCTCATAAGCGTAAGAATTCTTGCTTTATTTCCCACAAACTTTAAAGACATTCCTTTTTGTAAGAAAGGGATATCTTCAGGGATATTTTCTTCTATTATACTTCTTGAGTCCTTAAATATCTGAGATTTCTATCGTTTTCTTATACTGTTAAACACAAAACACAATAGAGTAACCGGGACTTCTTTCCTAGTATTTCTATTAATTACTATGTTTCAAATTCCTTAAATATGTGTGAATTCATAATGCTGAATCTGCCACAAAGACCGTTTTGAATATTTCTAAATCCATGTCTCTTCTTCTAAACTCATCTTCACTCTTTGTACTACTTCTTTTAAGGGGCAGAGTACTTTACAGTAGATTAATTTTTGTTTTAGATTAAGTGTAGGTAGATATCTAGAAAAGTGATTCTCCAATTTCTTTTTTCACAACCATCCCCATTACGCACCTATGTATACCCATCCCACTTCCCACCCCTATGTCTATCATTTTCCCCTAATTGGGCAATAAAGAGATTTGAGGATATTTTCCTCAACTAAAGAAATTGCCATCACTCTATTTTGCCTTGTTGAAAAGATAGTAATAGGGCAGGACACCCAAGAAACAATGTGAAAAAAGATGTTGGAATAAAAAACAAACTAAAGACTAGTTGGCAGAAAATAATTTAACAGTTATGTTGATTCACCACAATATTTCCATAGAAAGATAAATTTCTGCAGATCCACTTCTCTGGGACAATGCTTCAACAACCTTTACCTTAAATCTTCTAAAAGGAAACTATTTAGAATATGTTAATCTGATACCATTAAGCAATGATTTAAAATGGATGGTTAAAAAACTGGTTTTTTTTTTTTTTTTTTTTTAGCATAGACAACAGTTGATTCTTTAACACAAAAAGCTTTTTCCAGACCATTGGTCTCATAATAAATATTAAGACCTATACTACTGATATACAGAATTTATTAAGCTTTTCACATGTAATAGAGCATAGTTTTAATTACATCCAAAATGCTAACAAAAGCTCTAGCAATCAAGAATGGCAACATGTTATTTCTTAACAATCAACACTTGTGGCTTTTCAAATTTGGTTTTCATAAGATAATTTATCCTGAAGTATATCTAGCCATGCTTTTAAAAAACGCTTTAGGTTACTCCAAGCTTGGCAATTAACATTTGGCATAAACAATAATAGAACAATCACAACTTGATAAATAACAAATACAACATTGTAGGCCATAAACATATACAGCATAAGGAAAAAGTGGTGGTGATGTGTAAAGTAGTTATTAGAATTGAGTACCTTGGCCTCTATGCAAATTCGTCCAAAGGCCATGATTCACTCAGCCCCAACACTCAGTTCTCAAATGGGGGTTAGTGTCTACAGTATCCTTTTACAATTTCTAACACATTGAAAACAAGTAGAAAAATGATGAGTTGATTTTTATTAATGCATTACAACCTCAGGAGTTATCACCAACCCCTTAGTATAAAAAATGTTCAAGTTATATTAGTCATATAACTTTGTGTGCTTATTTTAAATGGTGCTAAATGGATTAAATGGAGACAGCAATGTTTCCCCTAATGTGATTGATTTTGGTGTGTTTACAGCAATCTAGATCTAAAAGACTTTCAGTTTGAATTGACGAGAGTTCTCATATTTCAACCTACTGATAATACAATATGCTTGCTTCAGAATGTTATTTTGTCAATTTACTCAAATTAGAATTTTAACCTGGTAAAAAATAAGTTGATATGAGTGACATAACCAGTACACTGAAATGGTTACTGTCATAAATGGAGATAAGGAGGGGAGAGGAGTTCTATTCTCATCACCTAAAAGTTTGATTACTGTACACATTGTTACTTAGAAAACTGTAACAAATTGGATGTAGACCTGTTTATGTTAGTCTGGTGTCTTCAGGCACCCAAGATACATATCTTATACCAAAACAGTGTTTATTCCAAAATATCTTCTTGTAGCTGGTAGCTCTTCTCTTAGAGGTAAAGAAAATATACCCAAACTTTTAATAAATAGAATTCAGAAAATGTAAAAGAACAATTTTAATTAGTAATCAAATATATAGAGATTCAAAGAGAAAAGAAAATCTTGCAGAACACAAAGACCAAACTGGCATCCCAGATCTAGAGCAATTTTGTAAAGTAAGAAAGTGACTATGACAACCTGCAGCTTCTTAGATCATTCTAGTGAGTGTTTCTAGGTACTACAAGTGTTTTTTTATAATGGTGTTTCCTAAATAAAGGGCCTTAAATACACATTAAAGGGTGTTTCCTAGGAATAGAGGTGAAGATATTTTCATTTTGTTTAACCCACAAACTATTTGGTCAAAGGAATATGTAAAGCTAAATAAAAGCACATCTGGTAGAAATTCATGACAATGAATGTTGACAAGATGTGCTTGGATCTTGCTTGCAGCATCTGGCAGTGGGTAGCAGAACAAAGGTAGGAATCTCACAGGCTCTCCTGTGTCGGTTCTGGAAGAGGCTCTGTGGAGGTGGCACTAGCATTTGCAGCTGAATTCAAGACCTCTCCAAAATCACCGCCGGCAGGCTTGGTTCCCCCTACTTTGGACTTTAAAAAAAGTTCAAAAAAGGAAAAGACATCATGAAACATAAAATTGAAACATAAAATTAGCTGATTCTGCATAAAGTAACTGTAATTTTACTTTTAAGAACAAATAAATTAGGAACCTAATAGTTCAGTGATTAGTATATATGTATGGAATTTAGTACTGTTGTGTAATCTTGAGTGTGGTTTCATAGTGAAACTTACGCATTCTTTTTTGAAATATTCAGACTGGTAAATTCTACCCTTTCTCCTTTTTTTCTCCCTATCTGCTAATTGTTCTTCACAAGGAAATCTGTCTAAAGAACTTTGTAAGGCCTGTTATTCTAAAATATCTATGAACTCTTTTTACACTTGGATAACATTTTGTATTGCATCAAAGTGTTCATTCAGCTACACTCATTCAAGAAATATTAAGTACAACAAAGATAATGTATGTATTTTTCCCAGTTACAGTGTAAGCTTTCTACTTTTTACTACTTAAAGTGTGGTCCAAGGACCTACATACCCAACATCACCTGGGATCTTGTTAGAAATGCAGAATCTCAGACATGCCCTCTACCCCCAACTCAACTCCAACTACAGTTTAAAAAGATCCCCAGGTGATTCATGTGCACATTATAGTTTGAATGACCTACCAGAACAACTCCAAGCTACCTGGCCTGAAATTTTGTCAATGATCATTTATTTGGATGAATATATCCTGTCTTACATTTACACAATATTTTATGCTTTTCAAAACCCTTACACATGTCACTTTATCCTCTTCAACACTGATGTATCTGTGCTCTCTCACTGTGTTAACATATCTCATGACTGTCCAACAGGACAGCTAACATTAAGAAACCAGTCAGTGACCACGGATGCAATAAGCTCACAGTGGGTGTGAACTTGACCTTGCTCTTAGCTCAGCTTAGCTCAATCTTAACTGACTGGCCAGAGACTTATTAACAATTGGAATCTAGTTGAAATTTCTCCCTCATTGTTTTTGATTTCCCATCCAAATATCTTTTAATTGTTTGGGAAATTTGTATAACATATCTATTATTTATTGAACTTACTAAAATACATTCCTTAATTATAAGAAAATGTCAAGATTCCTCGCAATTCAACATGTCTAAAACTGAACTCCTCCCCCACAACTGGCCCCTTCTCTGTTTTTTTTTTTTTTTAAGACAGGTTCTTGCTCTGTCTTTCAGGCTAGAGTACAGTGGAGTCATCATAGCTCACTGCACATCAAACTCCTGGGCTCGAGTGATCTTCCTGCTTCAGCCTCCCAAGTAGTTGGGACTACAAGTGTGCACCACCATGCCCGGCTAATTTTTCTATTTTTGGTAGAGACACAGTCTTGCTCTTGCTCAGGCTGGTCTTTAACTCCTGGCCTCAAGCAATCGTCCTGCCTCAGACTTCCAAAGGAGTCACCTTGCCTGGCCTTCTATTCTTTTTTTAAGACTACTTTAAATAGCAGCAGCACCTACCTAGTTGCCCCAACTCAACACCTGGGAGTTGTCCTTGATCCATATCCATCTTGTTCCACATCCAATTAATCTTTTTTCTGCCATTTCTCACTTCTAAATATCTCAAAACTTTGTCCCACTGCACTACCTTAATTCACTCTACCATCATCTTTGGCCTCTGGATTACAACTCCCTCCTCCCAACTAATTTGCTGTCTCCCATCTTTCTCCCCTTTCATATGCAGGGCAGCCAGTGGCCTTTCTAAAATGACAGAATATGCCACTCTGGTTTTTTAAAATCTCTCAATGGCTTCCCATTGCCCTAAGTCCAAATTCTTTAATGTAGCCTACCCAACTCTCTAGCTTCACCTCCTGTCCAATACCCTCTAGCACAGTGAAGCTCTTGGTGTTCCTCAAAAGGGCCCCCAAGCTTCAAACATTCCCCTCAACCTAAAAGCCTCCATTTATATTACTGTGTCCTCTGAGACGCCTTCTCTGACCTTCCCTCCTGCCAAGGTAGGTGAGGTTCCCACTACTTGTCCTCACTGTACCCTCAACTGTCCCTGCCATAGCTCTTACCTCACTTTATTTTCATTGGCTATTTGATTGTCTGAACATCTTACAGAAAGTTTCTATGTCTCTCTTGCTCACTTGGTACCTCCAGTGCCTAATACTCACAGCACTGGCATGGCACATGGCAAATGCTCAATAACCACAGATAAATCAATCAATCCAGAATCTAAATGTAGTACATGTAGACCTGACGTTTAATTGAATATAAATTTATGGCCAGGTGCGGTGGCTCATGCCTGTAATCCTAGCACTCTGGGAGGCCAAGGCAGGAGGATTGCTTGAGCTCAGGAGTTAGAGACCAGCCTGACCAAGAGTGAGACCCTGTCTCTACTTAAATAAATAAATAAATAAATGTCCTACTTATAAAAAAATAAAAATTGAATATAAATTTACTTTAGCAAAATTATATCCCAAGCACACAACTTTATTTTATAACTTCCTTGGGATATCTGTTTAATATACTATACTTCTTAAAAATTACTTTTTTAAAAATCTGAATGGGGCCTACTCATATTTTAAAAGATTCCAATTTACAGTGTCTAAATATATTTAGGAGGAGAGTATATAATAAAACCTGGAAGTTTCTCCTCATCTCCAGCATCAAAAGGACACAGGGTGCCTGGCTTTCCAACTAGCCATTTCAAAAACTAATGCTTACAGCAGATTTCCAGGAGAGGCTATAACAGTCCTAACAATATTGAGAACTGATTTATAGTAAGCCTTCATTTCCTGCAACTACAGTTACTTTCCAAATATATGACTTGATGTTAAGAAGAGTAAAGCAGGTCTTTTGAAATGACCTAGAAGAATGAGTATATTTTAATTCATCAAATACATCTTGGGCAATGTACCAAGCAAGGACTGTTTTAAGCCCCTGAGAAGTAACAGTGAGCAAAAAGAACAGGTCCCTGCATTCATGGGTTGACAGAGCATCATGCTAGTGGAAACTGAACTAACAAGCTGTAGGATTGTGTGTACAGTGTGATTACTTTTTGGAAAACATTCATATATTTGCATACAAACAGAAAAGTTATGTGCTAATGTTTGTATGTACCAGAAAAAAGATCCAGATCACTGCAGAGTATTTGATTTTCTTTTAATAAACATACCTGCTTCTATAATGTTTAAAAAATGCATTTAAAAATAAGTGACTCAAAGTTCTAAAAGACTAAACTGAATATTTGTTTTTAAGCTGATTTATAAAAAACATTTAAGATATTAGTTTTAATCCTTAAAATATATCCATTGTAATTATCAGAGTTAGGTTAGGAAGAAATGAACATATGGCTTTATATTAATATTAATACAAACTGTGTCTGTAGAAAGGGTCAGGAAGTGGATGGGAACTAGATGACCTTTAACGTTGCTTGTGATCCTAAGAGTTGATGATTTTGTAGTTTTGAATATAATTTTGAAGATAATACAATTTAAAAATCAATAAAGCTAATCATTATGGGAAAATGTTCACCTCCATTGAAATCAAAGAAATAAAAAATAGTGAATTGTCAATGATGGCATCATCGTAATAAAAATGTCTGATAATTGAGGATTGAATAATATCCATTATAAGGTAATATATAAGCAGTCATTACACAATACTGAAGGAGAATACTGAACAATATAGGAAAATATTTATGATATGTGGTTAATTCTTTTTTGAAGTATAACAGCATAGTACTCTATATACTTTGGGTGGTCGGATCAACTTTTTTGTTTTCTTTTTTTGTGCCTCCTATATTATTGTTAATTGTCTACAATAAAGTTATATCAAATTTTGTCCAATTGCAAAAGTATTTGAAATGAATAAAGCAAAAAGCGGCACAAATTGCTGAAGTGTTATTGCTTTATAAATTGTACATTTCCTTCCAGTATTTAGCATGCTGCCGTGCTACAACATACACTCAAAAAATATTGATTAAAAGAGTACATAACACCTTAAATGTCTATTAATAACATAAAAGTTCTTTAAACATTTTTAGAAAGAAATACTAACATGAATGATTTACCCACACCAAAGAAAGTTAAGGCACCAGGCAACGTATCACAAAGATCCTACCCATGTCTCTACTTGCCTTTAAGTTTTCAACCTTTTCTTCAAAGGATTTGAAAGTTGGGGAGTTTCTATGGAGAGAAAAGAAAAACAAACAGTAAAATTACAAATATTAAAAAAAAAACAAAAAAACGCAATTTTTAAAACATCTTTAGTTGATTATATTCCTCTTCAATATTGTTCTCAATCAGCAAAAGAACAGATACTTATCTGTATCATATGTGTGCAGGCATAGATATAAAAATATTTGTTATGGTGCAAGATTATCAATTTCTGATGCAGGCCAGGCGTGGCGGCTCACACCTGTAATCCTAGCACTCTGGGAGGCCAACTCGGGTGGATCGCTTAAGGTCAGGAGTTCAAAACCAGCCTGAGCAAGAGTGAGACCCCCCCGTCTCTACTAAAAAAAATAGAAACAAATTAATTTGCCAACTAAAAGTATATAGAAAAAATTAGCCGGGCATGGTGGCGCATGCCTGTAGTCCCAGCTACTCGGGAGGCCGAGGCAGAAGGATTGCTTGAGCCCAGGAGTTTGAGGTTGCTATGAGCTAGGCTGACACCACAGCACTCGAGCCGGCAACAAAATGGGACTCTGTCTCAAAAAAAAAAAAAAAAAAAAAAATTTCTGATGCAATATTTCTAAGAATGTGCTTTTGATTCCATGAAGAGAGCCATTCATAGACATAAGTGATATATTAATAGATAAAGTCAAGTATCCGAGTGAGGAGAGGGAACAAAGCCAGGTAAAACATCAATTCTGTCACTTCCCCAACCAACTTGTCATGGTACAAAAAAATGCCACCATTAGGTCAGTTTAATTTTGGTGAAGGCACTACACTCTATTGGCATCTTGCCTGGCAGGATTCCTAAGTGAAGCCATATCACCCAAGCAAGACAAGCAGACTATATGCGCGTCCATATCAGGGATCCTAATTCCCAGGGAGCTGCATAATATACAGGGAAAGGAAGGACCACAAGGAAGGGAGGAGCACAGAAACTGGGCTTTGCCTACTTCACAATGTTGCCCCAACTGACAGAGAGACCACTGTGAGCCCACAGGACAGGTGCCTTTCGTTCATCCATATCAAGTAGGATCATTGAGCCTTTGTCTCTCACACATGGGTTTGCAAAGCTGTTATCCTATCCACCTGACCCACCTGACTTTGAATATCCTTCCTACTACCAAGATGAAAAAGGCCAAGAAGGGAACAAGGGGTTTCCCTCCTTCCCACAGTGGTGACGGCAGAAGAATGTAAGCAGATGCTTCTCAAAGTGTGGTCCCCAGACCAGCTGCAGCAGCAACTCTTGGGACCCCTTAGCAATGCCCATTCTCGGGCCCCACCCCAACTCCACGGAATCAGAAACTCTAGGTGTGAAGCCTGGAAAGCAGGATTTTGACAAGCGCTCCAAGTGATTCCAATGTACCGTATAGTTTAAGCCGAGTATCCATTGTTAAAAATCCTCTGCCTCTCTAGAGAGGTTAGGTGAGGTATTAATAACAACATGAACCACTTGCAAGTGCTTACTGATAAAAGCAGATAATAGAATGAAATCATGGTTGGCTCCAAATGTCACACTGGAATGAGGGAAGGGAAAATGGGAAGCATGAAAGAAAGGGGGAGCGTAGCTAAAGCTAATTCAGACAAAGGCGGTGGGACACCCATATCCAGGAAAAGGGAAGGGTTATTAGACGAGTAGTGCTTACTTTGTCAAGTAAATAGATTTCAGAAATGAAACAAAATAAGGGTTTTACAAAATAAAATAGAAATAACTTTTTGTTTTTAGATCACCAACATTTAATGGATTTCTTGCACCCATGTCAACATGAGAGGAAGAGTAACTGAAAATCGACAGTGTTAAACACGCAGGTTGTTTAGAATAGAATTCTACTTCCCTACTTCAGGACAGTTCAGGTTAAACATCCAAGTAAAGACTAAGAAGGCATAAGACCAACTACATTTCATAAAAATATACTTTACCTCATAGCAGGCATGCTAATTGAATGTTGAATGGAGCGTATACTAAGAGGCAGCATTAAAAAGAAATAGAAATGAAGTTAGTATAGTGGTGATTCGACATTACAAAAAGCCAAAAAGACATAGCTTTCTAGGAATTTTATTCTTTCAGCACATGAAGAATTATCTATTTTTTGAGGTGGAGGGGATCCAAAATTATTCCAACGTAATTTACTTTTATTCAGGAGCCGATTTAATCCCAGTAGTTATTAGAGCTAATAACACAATCTTGCATTTTTGTAGCACTTTGAAAACTGTAAAGCACTTTCACCTGGATCGTTAAGGCATATAGCCTCCAGGCTCCAAAGTTAAATGATTTACCCAAGATCACAGCAGAATCAAGAAAAGGACTTGGGTCTTTGGGACTCCTAATTTGACGTTCACCACCTCCCCTCAAAAATGAAGTGTGCACACATACACACACAAACACACACAGGCACGGGTGCCCAAGGCCAAGAAGGGCTCCTGCGGCTGACTTTCTCTCAGATATTTGTTCCCAGGCCAGAAGAGGAAGGTTCCAAAATCAATCACCTATTTGACAACTTTGAGTGATTTTAAAATCACATCTCCTGCCTCAGTAGGAATCTTAAATAGTACCAGCTATCCAATACGAGACACTGTACTTCATCTGAATTAAAGGCCATTCAAATAACATTTGGCCTCATCTCACTAGGACCAACATCTCACTCAAGGACAATGCAGTTCACTGACTGCTCAGGTTCAAGGTTATCTACTCTTAGCCATGTCCCATAGAAAGTGCCTCACGAGATGAGAGTACCTTAATTTGGGGGCTTGTAAAATCATTATATTCTGGCTGAGCCCGGTGGCTCACACCTGTAATCCTAGCACTCTGGGAGGCCAAGGCGGGAGGATGCCTCAAGGTCAGGAGTTCGAAACCAGCCTGAGCAAGAACGAGACCCCGTCTCTACTAAAACATAGAAAGACATTAATTGCCAACTAAAAATATATATATAAAAATTAGCCAGGCATGGTGGCACATGCCTGTAGTCTCAGCTACTCGGGAGGCTGAAGCAGGAGGATCGCCTGAGCCCAGCAGTTTGAGGTTGCTATGAGTGAGGCTGACGACGCGGCACTCTAGCCAGGGCAACAGAGTGAGACTCTGTCTCAAAAAAAAAAAAAAAAAAAAACCATTATATTCTGCTGATATTGTTACTTTGCTTATAATATTTTCATCACTGATACAGCTTTTTAGGTAAATATTCTTTCCTTTGGGTAAAATAGTTCAAAGTATTAATTTTCAATTGCATTTAAATATTTTGTGTTTACAATTTAATTTTCTAAAAGACTCAATTGTTATAAATAATAATGTTTTGAATATAGCTCCTCAAACCTAGTTTTGTAAAATGTAGTAACATGGAGTATGATCTTGACATACATCAAACTATGCCAGCAGTTTGTGTAACCAAGATAATCAATGAAATATTTGGACATCTCTGTATTTGATGTCCTCTATAACAGGAAAAGATCCGTGTAACTCAGCATTCTCTCTGTCCTACAAGTTGGTGGTTGATACCTGGAGTATAAGACTATAATTCATTCTAGGAGGAATCTGCTAATTCTTTTTCTATATGATCTACTACAGTATGTTGGTCCCACATTTTTAAGGACAGAGGTTAACCCTTCTAAATTTACACCACCACAACTCCAATTATCACCTGCCCTTCCTCAGACCCTTCAAAAGAAGCTGCCTGGAACAGCCACATTGCCACACAGTACCCTCCACCACAATGAATACCATCACTGCATCAGTGGAGCACCACCCACCACAGCTAACCTCCTGGTTAAAAAAAAAAAAGGAGTTAGGACAATTAAGATTCTTATCCTGGCATATTGTAATTAGGACACTAGGCTGCTGGATCAGTTAGTGGTAGGAACTTCAGCTAGAAATAAATAGACTTGGATGTTGAAGGGGCCAGGGGAAAGCTGCAGGAACACAGAGGAAGCCGGTTCCCAAAGAAAAGAATCGAACAAAAGCACAGAGAGAGGTAGAAGAAATGAGGGAGAGATGACCGTGCAGGGAACAGGGTGGAAGAGGAACGGGCTTCTTAAGTTTCCTTGGTTTCTAGAAGCTACCTGGGTTTCCACGTCAATTTTCCAGTGAGCAGGCCTGGTTTAGGTGGAGCCTGGGCTTGCTTCCTTTCCTCTCTTTGGATTACAAAAGAACTTTGTATCTGTGCAACACATTCTCCTTTTTAGTTGAGCTAATTGACGTAGTTTTCTGTTCCTAATAACCAAAGGACTCTTCACTAGAACATTCATTTTGGTAGAGATTACCAAATTCTGGCAACAGAGGGTGAGTAATGGCCAAACGTCATAAATTCCTTGTCCATGGAACTCACACACTGGATTCGATAGTATCAACAAATTGAGGAAATGGGTAAAGTGCAAATTTCAGAAAGTCACAGTTAATTCTAATCATTGCCCCTGAGCACCTACATAAAAGACTGCTTCCTCCAGCAGTCAATCCTTTGGGTTCTACACCACTTTAACCAGCACTTACTGACTTAATACGTTTAAGTGGTAATATATAAGGAGACGCAAGGAAGTGATGCAAATAAGGTATTTATTTTGTGAAAAATCACTGAGTTGAATTGTTTTGAGCATTTTTCTGTATGTGTCATATTTTGCTTTATTGTGAGGTAAATACACACATCAGAGAATGAAATCAATTAACAGAGATTCAAAGTCAAGGTTTCTCCGCTTTTGAGGTAGCCATTTTAGGAGGAAGAACAAGGAGCACGTATCAGTTTCAACTCTATCCAGTACTGGATCCTCTCCACAACCAATATTAGATGAAATTCCATTTTGTTGGTAGCTCGTTGTAATCTAACTATGGGGCCTGTCTCCCTTCTCTATGGGAAGGACACGAAACTTCAACTTGCTTCAACTTGTACATCATCTCTAATTTCATTCAAATTTAAATACAAGATGGAAAACTTCAAAAGCAAAAAGTCATGTTGCGGCTGGACCAGAATTACCTCTAACAGACAGGCTATAAGCATCGGTTACCGTGTATAAAGCAAATTTTGTTATAATTTTTCTACCTTGATTTGTAACCCTCAAATATTTTAATCTGTAGTCAAAGCAGGAATGTAAACCTGGGTTCCTCAAAACACTGAGGAAAAAAGAGGACAACCTGATTCTCACTCATGGAGTACTTTCCAATCTTACACTGTATTTACTTTAACTTTGAAAAAGCTATTCTTTTAAAAAGCTGAACTCATTTTTTTCTTAATTTTCCTTGTTTCTTATAGTTATTTGATCTTTTTATCCCTAATAATAAGATAGGAGAGGTAGAGGGAGGAGAAGGAAGGAAGTAGTAGCAGGTAGAGGAAGAGAAAGAAGAGTTAATGGCTAACATGTTGGCGTGCTTACTATGTGCCAGGCATACTTTTAAGGGCTATCTATCTATCATTATTACATTTTGCCCCCACACAATCTCTTCATGTAGGTGATGACAGTAGTTACTGTCCAAAGTAACTGCTGGTAGTCCATAGAGGGGCATTGTCGTAAACCATCACTGCTCTGGGAGGCACAGGAGAGTGCAGGCTTCGGACCTAGTGTGTGCTGGGTTCCAATCCTGGCCATCAGCTATGTACACCTGCTGTGTGACCTTGGGGAAGTCACTGCAATCTATGACTCAGTTTCCTCATCTGTAATATCAAAACAATAATAGCACCTACTTTAGAAGTATTATATGTAGTCTTGTTGGGCATATAAATGGTAACCGTCATTGTTATAAAGGATAATTTTAACTGAAACACAAATTAACATCTACTTCATATTAGATTATACTCTTGTAAGGCTTTCCAGTTTCAGCCAGCTCAAAAGCTAACAACCGAAATATATATGTATTTCTCCCTACCCTCAACTAAGGCATAAGGCAAATATCTAAATCCCAAGTACTAATTAATGATTATGTAAAATAACAACTGTTGCTTAGTCTAATACATTCAAGTTGGAAAAACTATTAATAGTATATTTTCTCCTTTTATATCCATAACTACATCAGAGAGTAAAATCATTGGCATAAGTTTGTCAGGTAAAATGGATTCAGAACAAATAGTGAGATTAACCAGCTGTTTCATACCACTCTGCAAAGGAGCCTCCTGCATCCATCTCTGGGGGAGAAAAGGACTCGCTGCTGGGACTGGAACACTCAGAATCTACGGTCCCAACTCCCCCTCCTTGGACAGTTCTTGGGGGAACACGACCAGTATTTGCCTCTGTGACTTATGTGATCTAAAAAGATGTGTTTTTCCTTTACATATGTGAACACATTAAATCAGATTACAAATTACAGTCGGGACTTCTTGGCCTAGAAACAATTTTGTAAAGTGACTTTACGTAACCTTTGATCTGCATGAATTATAAAGTTTAACTTTCAAAAGATAATCTTATTTTTCTCATTTCCAATTTTTAATCACAAGCCTTATTTTAACCTCCACATAGTGAAATGCAATATATAGTCATTGAAAACAAGACTGAAAATGGTAATGTATAATTGAGATTAATTTTTTTATATGGGAAAAGTGACTATATAAGGAGCCAGAAAAAGAACAGCAACCCTTTTGTTCCTGATGAATTAATAAGACAGAACACACTAAGCCACACATAGGTACATTTGCTTAATCTTTTTAAAGGTATAAAAAAAGAACAGTGCTATGTGCTGATGAACCATAGTCCCCAATGTCCCTTACATATTTTTATGTTTTATATTCATGTTTATATCACATCTAACATTATTGTATAACCAGCTACTAACAGGGCTCTTTCGTTCTTATCTCATCCCAAGACCCCACCTTTCTTCTCCCACTCCAAAGATTTTTAGATATAATAAAATCCATGTCTGTTCTGTGCTTATATCCGTGGGACCTGTCCACAGTAGACACACTAATGTCAGCAGAATGGATTCTGTGACTGAATGTGTATTCAGTTACCTACAGCATTTAGACCATTTTTTAATTGAACACCAGAGATATACAATCACCTATTATTGGTAACTTTTTGTTTAAAGCATAATTTTCATTTTAAATAATTCAACATTTAGAGTTTATATATCCTTATGATTTACTCTGACTTCCAGGGCTAAGTGTCACTAAGACAGGAGCTATAAGTACCTGTTTGCTTCCTTAAGAAGGCAAATAGCTAGACCCCACAAGTAATTGCTTGAGAAGATAATCTGCATTAATAGGAACAGAGGTGAAGACTACTATATCATCCTTCCTGCTTACACTCTAAAGACCTTCCTCACCTTAGATTCCTCCAACAACTAAATGAACAATCACAGTTTGCAAAGGAGAGAGGAGAGAGGTTTGCTCTACATCACAAAGTCTCTTTCTATAAAGCATGATTTGAGCTAACATCTTCTCAATGTGCTTTCTTTTTTAGCCTAATATACTTTTTCCTTTTGCAAATCACAAAGTTGCCTTGTGCGCATAGTTAAAAGAAACAATAAAATAATAGAAAATTATAAGCTAGTAAAACAAGTACTTAAAAATGCCATATAATGGCAAATTTTATCTTATGCATATTTTATCAAAATTTTAAAAAAAAGGGAACCCATATAAGATGGAAGACTAAGAGCATGAGGCAGTACATATGCACTCCATTACAACTCCATAATAAGACCCAGGTGAAAGAATTCCAACATCCTTACAAAAGCACCAAAGAAACAAAAGCATCAAAAACAAACAAACAAAATCAGACATTAAAAGGGAGGAATTCTGCATGCCATGGTAAAGCTGCTTCTTTTTACCTCCTCCCCCCAAAAAAGTAAAAAAGAAACATCAAAATCATGTCCATATCCCTTGAACTACAGTGTCAAATACTTCTTTTAATTTATACGTTACTCATGGTATACAAGAAATCCTCCCTTGAAATTAGGAATGCACTAGAGAAAAAGATACTCCAAGTGCAAGAAAATTACGTAGTGGACAAACATGACCATCCAACGTGGCATAATCATCTAATCTCAGCATACTTGTCTTAAGCAACTGCTAGACTGCAGTGGCGGTTCAAACTCTCCTTACCTAAAGGAATGTGAAAAGGCTTGCAATCTGTAAGAAGCCAGAGTAAGCATTAAAAAACAAAGGAAGTTCTGATAAATCTAAAACAATTAAATAACCTACTTTTAAAAAGTTGTATAATGTTTTACCTGAGCTCTAAAGTACTACACAGTTCAGTCAGCATAAAAAGAAATGAGAGCACCTAACAGACGTATCTATAATTGTCAACAGAGTTCAAGAAAGCTATTATTTATTACATTACACTCAGAATGATGATAGTCCAAATATAACAAGCAAGGAATTTAGTTCTCCTGGTGCAAAGTATAACACATTAATTGACCTATTCAACTGACAAAATTCTGGTTGTAAAATCTACGTTCCCCACAAACGAAAAACACAAAGCCATGCAATCTCAGCATTTGTCATGTTTTGTTTTATTTTGTTCTAAAACACACATCTTGCATGCCAACAAAAGCACAGCTCACTTAAACCACGTTTGTCAATGCCAGCAATATTCTAATCCACATGGGTAGAGGGGGACAAAAAAGTACCATGAAGTGGTTTTATCAAAATGGCAAGGAAAATTCTGCAGACTAATCTAAATACAGATGGCAAATAAAAAGCAATGGCTCAAAATCAAGATTTGGGCCTAAGCATGATGGAGATATGGCTCATAGGTTAGTACAAATCAGTGCACTAATGGGCATGTTGTAATCACATCATGGTATAAAAATGTCATGCACAGGAAGTAAAGCCAGGCCTCCATCCAAGTGAGCACTTCAATGCTCCTGTACTCATCCCCAGTAAGACACCAGGCTCTGCTCACAATCACAAGTTTGCAACCCCAGAGACATACTTACCCTGATGATCATGAAGGACTAAAAATGAGACACAAAGTTCACAACCAGAATTTTTCAACAACCTTAAATGGATTCATCAGATGATCATTTTGAAGTTAGAATGCTATGCCTACAAGAAGTGAGGCAAGCATTTCAGGTCCTGGTTTGAAGGAGTGTTCTCCCTCTTGCTAATCCAGCATCGGCCAGAGCCAAAGTCAGGAAACAAATGCAACCACAGTAACAGTTTAATTTGCCTTAGCTATGCAGTAAGCAAGGAAAAATGAAGACATACTTTACATCTTCCAGCTTTTTGGTGATGACGGAGCCAACAGATGAAAAAGCAGCTGAAGCCTTCTGTCCAGCCTGAGTCAAGGTTTCAGATGTCTTCTTGTATCTGTATGAAATTATAAACAAACAGAGCAAAGTCAGCTAACTTTTCCAATATCAATTATTTCAAGTGCAGTGGTCACCACCTATTGGAGAACTCTTTAAAAAAAGTATTCTTAACAACTTGTAAGATCCTTTGTAACTACCTGCGAAGCATCATGACATCATCTTATACTTTCACCATGATTTCAGGCACAATGTTCTGCAGGACTCTAGTCCAGCTGGAAATACAGAGGACTAACAAGGCAGGGCCAATGAAGTCAGGGTGAGGGCTAAAAATAGTCATGGAACAAAAACGAAAATGAGCCAAAATCTGAAAGAAATTATACCTCCTGTTCCTTCTTTTTTCATGTAAGCCAAACAAAACAAAAATGAAATCAAATACCTCAGATGCCTTTTACAACTTGATCTCCTAAAAAAGGAGCCAGAAGTAAGAAGCAGGCTAGGATGAGCAGAACCCATGTGTATTTTATTATCCAAATATACCTTATGGGCATAAATAATTTTTAAAAATTTTACAAAATAAGGACTCGCTGGACTCTGAACAGAGTATGTAAAAGATACAATACTTAAAATGATTCTAGTGTGATACTTGCTATAATGCAAACATATAATTTACCACCTCCTTCCCAGCTACCCAGGGATTAGAGAAGGAAAAAAACAAAAACAAAAACAAAAACCACCACCGAAAACAAAAAGAAAACCAGAACAAAAGAATAAGGTATCTACCAAAAAGATAAAGACCTCCATATCATAGAAATGAATGCTCAGGCATTTTTACTTAATCTGCCAAGATGAAATACCAAGAACAAAGGAGGTTTATAGCAATACAGTCAAAGACTAGTTTTCTGCATGTTTTCCTGTTGCCAACTTATATGGATAGAAAATGGACCAAAAGAATGGACACCTGAGTACTGTCATGTTGGATACAGTTCGCCTCACTGCTGACGGTTAAATCGTAAAACAGCTCAGCAGATGGGCCTGAATACAGGAGACAGAGCAGTTCAGAATCTGTTGCTAGAAGCTTGCTCCTCCTTGTGTCAGGAAATGAAACTGCATTATGATAATGCTATAACATACTATGTGTGATCAAAAAGACAAAAAGCTTGAGAGATTGAACTCTGCCACGAGCACATGTCAGAGACAGTGACCCAAGAATCTTATAATACATACAGAGCAGGGTAAAAAACAAACAAACAAAAAATAGACCTGAGTTCAAACCCTGACTTCACAGTTTGAGAGATGCATGACCTCAAAAGTTATCTGAGCCTGTTTTCTTAGCTAGAGTCATCTCACTACCCACTCCACTGGGATGTCCTGAGGATTAAATGACACAATGTATATATTTGGCAAGTAAATATATAACATTTTTGGAACTTGAATTTTATTTATTCAACTCACATATGAGGTTGGTTTTCTTTCTGTTCCCTAGAACGAATGGTCTGGAAAACCAAAGTTATAAAAGAGGCAGGTACACTTGAGAATTGAAAAGAAAATGTCCCGTGTGGTCAAAAGAAAAGCTGCAGAAGCATCTTCATCCTCTTTCTCCTCCCCTCCCCAGATGAACAAAAACGTCCCTTACATTCCCTAAAAAAATGTATAATCAAGGGAACATACGCAGATGTTGCTGTCACATCTTGCCACCCTTTGGCAATGTTCTGTTTTAGTTCTTGCAGAGAACTGATTCCAAGTTTCCGCTTGATCTCTGCTAGGTGCTTCTCCTTTGCTGCTAACACTTGAGACAGAGTCTGGATTTCTTCTTCTACCTACGAGGAAGGGAGTTGGGGTGGGAATACAGCAAGAGCAATTCAGTAAGTTAAGATTATAAGTGCATGACTATATCCAAAATTGTAGAGTCATTTTTAAAACTTTTTTCAATTTATTTATCTTTCTATTTAAAAACCACACATAATGCTAAGTAAATTGGTTGAATGCTGATTTCCCCCGTACAGCTTCTCTTTTCTCTCGCATCGTAGCTCTTCATATGCCCATCTGCATGTGTTCTTGGCCTTCTCCCCTCTCCTTGTACTTCCTCGCTTAACCACCTGCAGGTTTAGGGCTCAAACCCTCTATATAGAGAATACTCAACTGTAACATCCACTCTCCTGAACTCTGGGTCCACCTTTCCAGCTAGACATTTCTAATTGGATGCCCAGGAAAACTCGTATTTGCATACCAAATCAAAATAATGTCCATCCCCCACCAAAACACACACAATCAAGCCAAACCCACATCCAACCTTTTTACAAATTTCCTATGAGTTTATACTAGATATGTCAGTTCCAGTGTCTGCCAAAGCCACAGCCGTAATAAATCAAACTGCCTCCCCCAAAGAGCCCTACAGAAGTCCCATGTGGACCCGTTATTGCTGATGGCCCAGACTCAGCTAGGTGATTAGAGGTGGGCCCGTGACCCAAGGACAGCCACCCATCAAGTGGCCAGGAACCAGTGATGAGCCTGGTGTGAAAGGAGGTACTCAACTAACCAGTCTCTCTCATCCAGGAACACGGTTTGAGAACTGGGACGACATTGAGTGGAAGATGGAAAAACTTGAAGAAAGACGCCTTGAAGGATAGGGAGGAAAAGGACTGGCAGAGTAGGTGAAACCACTCAATAGCAAAAAAAAACAAACAAATCACAACCAATCCAATTAATTCTTTTAATTGCTAAGTAAATATCTCTGCAGGAAAGAGATTCATGTTACTAACCCTAGAGGCAGGATTTATGCTACTCTAAGTGGCTGCCAGTTAGAAATTTATTTTCTTGTTAGCCCGTCAGCAAGACCGTTCTTTCACCAGCAGAAAGGACAGGCAAGATGGCTGACTAGAGACATCAGTCGCCAGACCATCTCAGAAGTAGAGAAAGTTTCAGATGAAAAAGCATAGCCTAGGAGTAATTCTGAGGGAAGAGTGCCAGAACCTACTGGAGACCCCACAGGAAGAAGCTGCGAAGCAGAACAGGATTTCAGCAGAAATCAACTCTCAAAGAATTTGGAGCACCACGGAAAGGGTAGGTGTGGGTGTTGTTTCTCCTTCCCTCACACCTCTTGGCAGGCTACAGGCTCCTGAACTGCCGGAGACACCCTCTCCCTGCACAAGCCCAAGTGCTGCTGTCATCAGTGAACTGAAAGCTTCCTGAGAACAGAGCACCAGGCCGCCAGCCCTCTGGGGTCACTCCCCCTTCACGACAGACCTCAGTGGAGGCAGTGGATGCCAAACTGTTTTTCCACCCATTGTGTGCCTCTGTTCTCCCCAGGTAGCTTCAGCCCTGCAGCTGTCCTCACTAAATCTCACACAGACATTGCCCAAAACCTGCTCAGACTGCAGTAGCCATAGGGGCCTGGTAGGTCCTAGGGAACTGTGTGATCCCAGAGCTTGGACACTCAGAGCAGGCTGCCTTCAGGCGAGGGGAGAGTGCAGCACGCCAGGTGGGCCCTCAGGACAAAGGGCACAAAGGTGCCAGCTCTCCTCCATTCCAACTCTTCTTCTTCTCCTCCCCTCCCCCACCCACTGCAGCTAATGCAGGGCATACCCCCCCCAAAAAATCACACAAGCTCTAGTAATGGGTCCCAACAAAAATGAAAATACTGAAATGACAGATAATTCCAAATGGGGATTATAAAGAAGTTCAATGACATCCAAGAGAAAACAGAAAACCAACTCAAAGAAATCTGAAAAATAATTCAAGAAATGAATGAAAAATTTACTAGAGAGATACATATATTAACAAAAAAATGAATAGAACTTCCAGAAAAGAAAATCATTCAAGAAAATACAAAACACAGTGGAAAGTTTAAATAGACCAGACCAAGTAGAAAAAAGGAAATTCAGAGATTGAAGACAACTCTCTTGAATTAACCCAGTCAAAAATAAGGAACAAAGAACCAAGAGAAATGAACAAAGCCTCCAAGAAATGTGAGATTATGTAAAGCACAAAAAAATGTAAGAATCATAGGTATCCCTAAGGGAAAAGAAGAAAAAGCAAAAGGCCTGCAAAACCTATTTGAGGGAATTACTGAGGAAAACTTCCCTGGTCTTGCTAAAGATTTAGACATCCAGATACATGAAGCTCAACAAAAGATTCATTATAAAAAGGCATCACCAAAGCATACAGTCATCAGACTGGCCAAAGTCAACGTGAAGGAGAAATTCCTACCACCCATGAGACGAAAACATCAAGTATCTTAAAAGGAAAACCCATCAGACTAATAGCAGACTTCTCAACAGAAACCTTACAAGACGGAAGGGACTGGGGTCCTATCTTTAGTCTTCTTAAACAGAATAACCATCAGCCAAGAATTTTGTATCCTGCAAAACTTAAGTTTCATAAATGAAGGAGAAATAAAGTCATTCCTAGACAAGCAAACACTAAGGGAATTTGTCACCACTATACCTGTCCTACAAGAAATGCTCAAAAGTGATCTATTAAAAAAAACAAAAAACAAAAAAATGGCTGCTACTCACCAGTATAAAAACACTCCAAAGTAAAAACTCACAGCTCTTATAACACAAGGGAGAATACAAAGCAACTGGTAACAATCAACATTGTCACTGAAACAGTATTTCACTTATTATTAACATTATAAATGCTCTAAATGCCCCACTTAAAAGATATAGATTGGCAAAATGGATTAAAAAAAATACAACCCAAATATCTGCTGCCTCCAAGAAACCCGTTTAACTCATATTCTCACAGACTCAAGAAAAAGGGGTGGAAAAAAAAATATTCCACACAAATGGAAACCAAAAACAAGCAGAAGCAGATATTCTTGTATCAGATAAAATAGACTTGAACTCAACAACACTGGAAAAAGACAAAGACAGTCATTATATGATGATCAAAGGATCAATTCAACAAGAAGATACAACAATGCTAAATATGTATGCACCTAACACGGTAACTCCCATATTCATAAAACAAATACTACTAGACCTAAGAAAACAAAGAGTAACATAATAATAGTGGGAGATTTCAACACTTCACTGACAGAACTGGACAGATCATCAAGGAAGAAAATCAACAAAGAAACACTGGACTTAAATGAGACACCAGAACAAATGAACCTAACGGACATTCACAGAACATTCTACCCAAACCACAGAATATACATTCTTCTCATCAGCACGTGGCATAGTCTACAAGACAGATCCTATGTTAGGTCACAAAACAAGTCTCAGCAAATTTTAAAAATTGAAATAGTAGCATAGATCTTCTCAGATCATAGTGGAAGAAAACTAGAAATCAGTTCCAAGAGGAACTCTCAAGACAATACAAATTCATGGAAATTAAACAACCTGTTGCTGAATGATCTTTGGGTCAACAGTGCTATCAAGATGGAAATCAAAAAAATTTTTAATTGAATGACAATGGTGACAGAAGCTATCAAAAAAAATCTATGGGATATAGCAAAAGCAGTGCTAAGAGGAAAATTCATAACACTAAATGCCTACATTAAAAAGACAGATCACAAATTAACAACCTAATGTCACACCACAAGGAGCTAGAAAAACCAGAACAAACCAAGCCCAAATCTAGCAGAAGACAAGAAATAACAAAGATCAGAGCAGAACTAAATGAAATTGAAGCCAACAAAAACAGAAAGGGTTATTGAAATGAAAGGTTGGTTATCTGAAAAGATAAACATATTGATAGACCACTAGCTAGAATGACCAAGAAAAAGAGAGGATACTAATACATTCAAGCAGAAATGAAAAAAGGATACATTACAACTGATACCACAGAAATAAAAAAAGATCATCCAATACTATTATGAACACCTCTATGCACACAAACTAGAAAATTGAGAGGAAATGAATAAATTCTTGGAAACATACAACCTCCCAAGTTTGAATCAGGAAGAAATAGAAATCCTGAACAGATAAATAATGAATAGTGAGATTGAATCAGTAATAAGAAATCTCCCAACAACAACAACAAAAGCCCAGGACCAGACATATTCATAGCCAAATTCTACCAGACCTACAAAAAAGAACTGGTACCTATTCAACTGAAACTGTCCATAACATCAAGAAGGAGGGAATCCTCTCTAACTCATTCTACGAAGCCAGTATCACCTTGATGCCAAAACCAGGAAAGGATACAACAAAAAAAGAAAATATAGACCAATATCCCTTATGAACACAGGTGCAAAAACCTCAATAAAATACTAGCAAACCAAATTCAACAACACATCAAAAAGATAATTCACCAGGATCAAGTGGGTTTCATCCCAGAGATATAAAGAGAGTTCAACACATGCAAGTTAATAAATGTGATTCACCACATAAACAGAATTAAAAACAAAAATCAGATGATCATCTAAATAGATGCAAAAATGTATTTAAGAAAATCCAACATCCTTTCATGAAAAAAAAAAAAAAACCTCAAAAAACTAGGCTTAGAAGTAACATACCTCAAAATAAAAGCCATTGGTAACAAACCTACAGCCAAAATCCTACTGGAGAAAAGTTGAAAGCATTCCTCCTAAGAAATGGAACAAGACAAGGATGCCCACTGTCACTACTTCCATTCAACATAGTGCTGGAAGTCTTACCCAGAGCAGCCAGGCAAGAGAAAGAAGTAAAGGGTATCTAAACTGAGAAAGAGGAGGTCAAACTATTGCTTTTCACTGATGATATGATCTTATATCTAGGAAACCCCAAAGACTCTACCAAGAAACTCCTGGAATTAATTAAATTCAGCAAAGTCTCAGGTTCAAAAATCAAAGTACACAAATCAGTAGCATTTCTGTATACCAGTAACAGTCAAGCTGAGAGTCAAATCAAAGACTCAATACCATTTATAATAGCTACAAAGAAAATAAAATATCTAGGAATACACTTAACCATGAAGGTGAAAGATCTCCACAAAGAGAACTACAAAACACTGAGGAAAGAAATCGCAGAAGACAAACAAATGGGGAAAATATACCTTGCTCATGGATTGGTAGAATCAACATTGTTAAAATGTCCATAGTACCCAAGGTGATTTACAGATTCAATGCAATCCCCATGAAAATACCAACAGCATATCTAGAAAAAATAATCCTGTGCTTCCTCTGGAACCAAAAAAAAACCTGAGTAACTAAAGCAATCTTAAGCAAAAAGAACAAATCTGGAGGCATCACATCACGAGACTTCAAACTATACCACAAGGCTATAATAACCAAAACAGCATAGTATTGACACAAAAATAGAGCAATACAATAGGACAGAAAATACACATATAAAACCATTCACATACAGCCAACTGATCTTTGACAAAGCACACAAAAATATACACTGGGGAAAAGAAATCCTATTCAATAAATGGTGCTGGGACAACTGGAGTTCCACTCTTAAGAATGAAGCAGGATCCATCTCTCTCACCACTCACACAAATCAATTCAAGATAGATAAAATACTTAAATGTAAGGCATGAAACCATAAAGATTCTAAAAGAAAATTTAGGGAAAACTCTTCTAGATATTGGCCTAGGCAAAGAATTTCTGAAGAAGACCCCAATGGAAATTATAAAAATAAATAAATGGGACTTGATTAAATTAAAAGGCTTCTGCATGGCTAAGGAAACAATCAAAAGAGCAAATAGACAACCTACAGATAGAGAGAAAATGTTCACAAACTGTACATCTGATAAAGGACTAATATCCACAATCTACAAAGAACTCAAACAAATAAGCAAGAGAAAGATAAATAACCATGTTAAAAAGTGGGCAAAAAACATGAATAGAAACTTTTCAAAAGAGAATAAATGGCCAATAAACATATGAAAAAATACTCAACATCACTAATCATCAGAGAAATGCAAATTAAAACCACAATGAGATATCACCTTACCCCTGTTAAAATGCCTTTTATTAAAAAGTCCAGATATAGATGATGGAGTGGATGCAGAGAGAAAGAAATGCTTATACACTGTTAGTGGGACTGCAAATTAGTACAACCTCTATGGAAAACAGTATGGAAATTTCTCAAAGAACTAAATGTCCATCAACTGATGAATGGATAAAGAAAATGTCGTATGTCCATAAAATGGAATCTTATTTGGCCATAAAAAGTAAGTACTAATATGTGCTACAACATGAATAAAACATTACACTTGAAAGCTTTCCCCCTAAGATCAGGAAAAAAGACAGGATGCTCACTTTCACTACTGTTTTCACCATTGTACTGGATGTTTCAACCAGAGCAATTAGGCAAGAAAAATAAGTAAGAGGCATCCAAGTTGGAAAGGAAAATTAAAACTACATTTAATCACATATGGCATGATATTATGTATAGAAAATCCTAAATAATTCACAAAAAGCTATTCAAGCTCATAAACAAACGCAGTAAAGCTACAGAACAAAGATCAACATACCAAATTCAGTTGTATTTCTACAATAGCAATAAACAATCTGAAAAGGAAATTTATTTATAATCACATCAAAAAGAATAAAATACTTAGGAATAAGTGTAACTAAGAAGTATAAGACTTGTACAGAGAAAACTATAAAATACTGCTCAGAGAAATTAAAGAAGACTTGAATAAATGGAAAGACATTCCATGGTCATGCATTAGAAGACTTAATATTGTTAAAATAGTGATGTTCACCAAATCAACCTACAAATTCAGTGCAAGCCCTATCAAAATCCTAATGGCCTTTTCTGGGAGATGGAAAAGCAGATTCTGAAACACCTATGCAGTTGCAACATATCCTGAATAACAATTTTGAAAATGAAGAAAAAGGTAGCGGACTTGTAGGTTTCAAAACTTACTACAAAACTAATCAAAACAGCGTGGTACTGTCATAAGAATAGACACATGGACAAATGTAATAGAACTGAGAGTCCAGCAATAAACCCACACATCTATAATCTATGGTTGACTGATTTTTTTTGTCTGTTTGTTTGTTTCACAAGAATGCCAAGAATATTCACCTGGGAAAGAATATTCTTATCAGTAAATGGTGCTTGGAAAACTAAATATTCACATGTAAAAGAATGAAGTTAAACCCCTACCACAAACCACATACAAAAATTAAAATATATCAAGGGCTTAAATGTACAAGCAAACACTATAAAAGTCTTAAAAGAAAATACAAGGATAATTCTTCATGATCTGGGATTTGGAAAAGGACAAACAACTAAAGAAAAAATTAAATCAGACTTCATCAAAATTCTAAACTTTTGTGCAAAGAAAATGGTAAACTAATACCTCCTGTATTAACCTGGATGTAGCTGGAGCCCATTCTTATAAATAAAGTATCACAAGAATGGAAAAACAAACACCATACGTACTCACCATTAAATTGGAACTAATAGATCAACACTTATGAGCACATATGGAAATAACATCCATTGGAAATCAAGCAGGTATGGGGGGGATGGGTAAACTCACACCTAACAGGTACAATGCACACTATCTGGGGGAATGGGCACACTTAAAACTTTGACTCAAACTGTACAAAAGCAATTTATGTAAACAAAACATTTGTACCCCTGTAACATTCTGAAATTTAAAAAAAAAAACTTTTATGCATCAAAGAACACTATAAAGAAAGTAAAAAGATAAACTAGAGAATAAGAGAAAACGTTTGCAAATCATACATCTGATAATTTTTTCTAAATTGTTACTCAGGATATATGATAAGGGTCTAGTATCCAGAATATATACGTAACTCATTCTTCTCAACAGACAATCCAATGTTAAAAATTGGCAAATGACTTGAATAGACATTTCTCCAAAGATATACAAATGACCAATAAGCACATCAAAGACACTCAGTATCTTTAGTCATGAGGGAAATATAAATCAAAATCACAGTGAGATGCCACTTCACACCCACTAGGATGATTATCATTAAAAAGACAGAAAATAACAAATGTTGCCAAGGATATGGAGCAATGGGTGATTGGAAAGCAAAATGGCATCAATGCTATGGAAAACAGTTTGGAGTTTCTCCAAAAAGTTAAGTCCTAACCATATAGCAAGGGCAATTCCACTTCTAGACATATATGCAAAAGAACCAAAACTAGGTATTCAAACAACTATTTGTACATAAATATTCCTAGCTAACTATGCATAACGGTCAAAAGGTAGAAACCAACCAAATGTCTATCAGCAGATGAATGGATAAAATGTGGTAGATAAACATTTTATGGAATATTATTCAGCCATAAGAAGGAATAAAGTGCTGAGACATACTACAACATGGATAAACCTCAAAAACGTTATGCTAAGTGAAAAGCCAGATACAAAACTGTGTGATTTGTAACATACTGTATGATTCCCTTTATATAAAAATCCAAAAAATAGTTAAATCCAGAGAGTCAGAAAGCAGATTAGCTGTAGCCAGGAGCTGAGGGAGGGGAGACTGAGGCTTAATGAATGCAAGGGTCTCCTTTAGAAGTAAAGAAAATGTGTGGAACTTGAAAGAGGTGACAGTTGCCCAACACTGAGAATGTGTTAAATGCCACCGAACTGTACATTTTAAAATAGTTAATTTTATGTTACGTGAATTTCTTGGAAGGAAATTAGGAAAGAAGGAGGAAGGAAGGAAGTTGGAACAAAGAAAGTTGGATGGATGGAAGGAAAGTAAGAAAAGAGGAAAGGAGGGCGGGAGGGAGGGAAGTAGGAGGGAAGTATAAAAGTGCCTATCTCGGCCGCACGAGCGCGGTAGCTCACACCTGTAACCCTAGCACTCTGGGAGGCCGAGGCGGGAGGATCGCTCAGGGTCAGGAGTTCGAAACCAGCCTGAGCAAGAGCGAGACCCCGTCTCTACTAAAAAATACAGAGAAATTAATTGGCCAACTAAAAATATATAGGAAAAAAAAATTAGCTGGGCATGGTGGTGCGTGCCTATAGTCCCAGCTACTCGGGAGGCAGAGGCAGAAGGATCCCTTGAGCCCAGGAGTTTGAGGTTGCTATGAGCTAGACTGACGCCACAGCACTCTAGCCTGTGCAACAAAGTTAGACTATTTCTCAAAAAAAAAAAAAAAAAAAAAAAAGTGCCCATCTCCATAACACAGCCAAGGATAGAACAAAGTCACTGATGCAGTTGAAGAGTCAAGTTTATCAGACACCAGTGAGGTTCCTTAGAAGATATTCACCAGTACTCCTCTCATCCATTTCCTACTTCACACCCTACTTTTCAGATCCACTTTGCCCATATACACATTTCTCATATAAAAACAAATTTCTCAGAGGCGGGAGGCTCACTTGAGGCCAAGAGTTCAAGACTAGCATGGACAACACAGCAAGACCCCATCTCTAAAAAAAAGAGAGAGAGAGAGAGAGAGAGAGAGAGAGAGAGACGAAAAAAGAAAAAAATTTTTTTTAATTAGCCATGAGTGGTGCTATGCACCTGTAGTCCCAGCTAGTCAAAAGGCTGAGGTGGGAAGCCAGAAATTCAAGGCTGCAGTGAGCTATGATTGCACCACTGTACCCCAACCTGGGCGACAGAGTGAGACCCCAGATCTTAAAACAAACAAACAAACAAACAAACTTCTATCTCCTCTCCCCCACTCAAAACCTCTAGGACAAGCAAACACATGGTGCTTTTTATCCCCAGATGTATCAGTCACCATGTGCTTTAGAAATACAAACGACGGTACTTTTGAAGTACCAAAAGAAATGGTTCTTTACCTTTGCAAGTTCTCTTCTTAGCTCTTCTCGCTCCTCTTCCGATAGGGTCTCTGTAGTACTGATTGTGGCAGCAACATCTTCTCCTTCCTCGGGAACTGGGTCTGTTCTCAGCAAACCTTGTTGGGAATTAAAAAAAAAAAAAAAAAAAGTCTGTAAGGCATGAAAGCTAAGTAAAATTCTCCTTTAGGCTTCTCCACTGTCCCAGCCAGAAAAAAGCCAATTAGGTTAGATCCACACATCACCTTTCTGGACCTTCAAATGACCTGGCTCTCCCAGGGAAGGACAAAAGAAAAGTCTGACTAAACCACTAGAAACCACCAACTTAGACTCTGCCAAAATACGAATTTAGAAAATGTAGCATTCTTGAGAGAATTAAAGATGGTGGACGAGTAAAGCCTCCAGCCAGAGTGTCTCCGCAAAAAAGACAGATTTTAGAAGAAAGCGGGAGAATTAAGCAAGCAGGCAAGTATACATCGGATGAGGGTCAGAAGGAGGGATACCTGAGACCATGAGAGACTCCACGGGAGGAGGTTGCAGAGGAGAACTGGAAGGAGAAAGCCCACGAGAAGCTTGGAGACCGGCGACAAGGGGGAAGGCCGTGTCCACAACCCAGTCTGATATCCTGGGCAGGGAGCCTCCCGGCCTGCACCACAGCCAGGAGAGACCCGCTGGTGTGGGGTCCTGTCTGCTGGCAGAGGCCCAGGAGAAGCTGCGGAGCCGGGGAGGGTGGAAGGAGTGAGACTT
>CAUYRT010064267.1:0-30530 GCA_963574885.1 Lepilemur ruficaudatus
AAAATATATAGAAAAAATTAGCCGGGCATGGTGGCGCATGCCTGTAGTCCCAGCTACTTGGGAGGCTGAGGCAGGAGGATTGCTTGAGCCCAGGAGTTTGAGGTTGCTGTGAGCTAGGCTGACGCCACAGCACTCTAGCCCGGGCAACAAAGTGAGACTCTGTCTCAAAAAAAAAAAAAAAAAAGATAGACACTATTCTCTTCTGCCCATGTCTCTGTTCCCACATCTGGTCTTAATCTCAGGGACTCAGATCCACTGTCAGGAAGTTTTTCCACCAAGTAGTGAAAAGGCTCCAGAGGCTGAGTTATCTGACCCACATTTATTTATTATCTTTTTAGATCTTTTTTCCCCCTCAAGGTTTGTCTATAGAAGCATCAGTTGGGAACGTCTTAGTTTCCTGCTTATAGAGTCTCTGGAATTTTCATTCCAGTGTATATGCACACAAACACACTCTCATCCACACAATACATGCATTGCAAATAGCCAAAATAGATGATCTTAAAAAAAAAAAAAGCCCTTTGCGCTATAAGAGAATTTCCTAACTGGAAACCTGCTCAGTCATTTTGCCTTTTTTCCCTGTTGTTCCTGTCGTTCTTAACAATAAAAGTATCTTAAAGGTCAACTGTAGCCACTTAGAATCCTCTTGTAGTTTATAGTACCTTTCTTCCTAAAAGCCCAAAGAATATTATAGACTCATCTCTCTTCAATTCCCTTGGGGCTTTTTCGGGGGTGAGGAGGATATTTCCTTGACTTATGTAGCCTCATAATATCTTTGTGAGTCCATAAAAATATTCTTCATAAAAAACAAATCTGACACATCACTTTTCTTTAGGAAAATGTCTGCTGGCTCCAGGATAAGTCCGGATGGCTCTCCTGTCCCTGCCTCTCTCCCGGACTCACCTGCCGCACCGTCTGTGGCCCGGACGCCCCAGTCTCTCCCAGATCTTATACAAGCCGTAACCTGTCTCAACTCTGAGCTTTAGTTCATGCCACTCCTCTTGCCTACAGTTCCCTTCCTCCTCCTCCTTCTCCTTCTTCCTCTTCTTCTTCTTCTTCCTTTTTTTTACCAACACACTCCTAATAATTTTTCTTACCCACCTGGAATAGCACACTTTCTGAAGCCCTCCCTTGGCTCCCCAGGCTGCGAGAGTTCCATTTGCACTCTGGCCATTCCCTGCATATTGATTGAGCATAAACTGCTGGGTAGCAACTATCTGAAAATAATAATAATAAATGATGACAGTAATATTAATAATGGCTAATACTGTGTAATAATACTATACAATATGTAACACTATATAGTATATAATGCTATATTTTATATCTTATGCTAATATATTTTATAGTATAATATCAAATAATAGCTAATATGTAACATATATAGCAATAGCTAAGACTGTATTAATTATCATTGCTAATACTGTGTTCCAGAGACAGTGCTAAGCAATTATCATATTGTCTTGTTTAATCCCCAAAGCAACCCAGCGAGGTAGGCAGTATTAATGTCTCCATTTCCTGATGAGGCTAAATAACTTACCATAAACCATATAGCCAGTAAGTGGTAGAGCCAGCATTTGAACCTAGGCAGGCTGACATCCAGCCCTGCATTCTTAACTCCTGTAATTAACTGCTGAAAGGCAAATGTTGATAGCGTTTAAGAGAACTCTTCAAATCTCATTGCAACCATCTGTTTACTGTCTTTTTTCCCCCCTCTTTTCCTTGGCCAGGTATTCCTTCTCTAGGGGCTTTTTGCTTGCAGAAATTGTTTTATTCTCTCTGCAGCCCCCACACGTACTGTGTGTGGCATGAAGAGAGTTTGAGAATGAATGTTAGTGGAGTGAGTAACCAAAAGAGCAAAGCCTTAGACTATATACACATTACATTGATTTCCACCTCATTTTTCTCAGGGTCAGCCGTCTATGTGAATAGCAATTTGTGGAACCACAAACCGTGTTAGGGAGGGAAGGGTATTATTGAATCCTTACTAGATAGCAAGCATTGCGTTGTATTCTCTACGTGCAAAATCTCATTTTATTATCACAACCTCAGGTCTGCGCTATCTTTATTCCCCTTTTCCAGATAGGGACACTGAACCTGAGGGAGGTTCTTGTCAAAAGTCTCAGCAATTATATGGTAGATGGAAACCCAGATGCTCTGCCCTAAGCCCTTGTGAACTCTTAACCCCAGGCCGTAGAAGGCATAAAAGAGAAGATGTTTGGGAAGAATTTTCTATGACATAGTCTTCTGGCAAAGCTGTTTCAACTGAGTGCCTTCTTTCCATATTTATATTCCGGTTAGCTTGTGGTCTGTTGCTCTTTTACTCCCCAGTGTGTATGTCTGAAACAGCCAGTATGTTACTTTAGCAAGAAATCATATGTTGTGATATCCAATCAATAAAACTTGGAGTCTACTCCAGTAGTCATGTGGAGTGGAACTGTTGCAACAAGCAAAGGGCTTTTTGCTCAAGCAATAATTTTTGCGAAGGCTTGAATTCCAGAAGTGAGTTTGGCTTTCTGGGCTGTTTGTCATCTGCCTTGGGACCACAACAAAAAAGCTCCCCCTCGACCCCCAGATTTCTTAGAGAATCCAAGCAGATTACTTTTTAAAAGTCTTTTGTTTTTATAAGGCTCTCTGTTTTCTTGCTCCCAACCATGACGTCATTTTAAAAGGAACCACAGTTTGATTTTTTTACAAAATGAGCTGAGGGACTGAATTTAGTAGCAATGTCAGATCCATTGCTTTTTGCAAAGTCTTTTAGCCACTGCTGGCCGCTTGTTGCTATTCACTTTGCGGGGTGTGCATGTTGATTGAAATTACGTGAATTTTATCATTTGATTTTTTTCCTAATTTATACTTTTGTATAGCACTTGTCATTCTCACATTTTTAGAGCGAACTGAATTGCAACTGGTTCATAGCACATTTCTTAAGAGAAATAGAGTTTTTAAGTTTTTTAATTAAAGAAAAGACATTGGGTACTTTTACTGTTATGAGAAGCATGTTCATACTGACCCCCTCTCTGTTCCTCCGCTGCCACCTTGTTCTTGCCTCCAAGCCTTTGCACATGCTGTTCCCTCTTCTTGGAACATCCTTTGTTTCACGCTTCCACAAATACTAAAATTCAAGCTATCCTCTATGTATCCTCATTCTTTTTTTTTTTTTTTGAGCTATGATGATGCCACTGCACTCTAGCAACATAGCTCACTGCAACCTCAAACTTCTGGGCTCAAGTGATCCTCCTGCCTCAGCCTCCAGAGGAGCTGGGACTACAGGTGCACACCACGACACCCGGCTAATTTTTTTCTATTTTTGGTAGAGACAGGGTCTCGCTCTTGTTCAGGCTGATCTCAAACTCCTGACCTCCAGTGATCCTCCCACCTCAGCCTCCCAGAGTGCTAGGATTACAGACATGAGCCACTGCGCCTCGCTTGTATCCTCATTCTTTACAGGTGTGAAATGAACAGAGTTTGTGAATTAATGTTAGTGGAATGAATAACAGAATGAGGACGGCCTCCGACTGTAGATATTACATTGGTTTTGACCTGAGCTCAGTGTAGGGTGTCTCGGCTGAAGCTGACCTTCCTTTGAGAAGCCTTTTCTGACATCAGCCTCCACCCCAGTTTGAGATTAGGCATCCTATAGCTCCCCCATCAGGGCACTCATTGCCTTGCATGCAGAGGCTCGTGCCTGTCTTCCACTGTCAGAGAACCTGCCATCTTTGCTTTTGAATTGCTACCCAACTGGTTTAGCACCTGACAGATAGGAGGATGTTTAGGGATATTTTGTTACGGCCAAGAAGGGGCAGATTGGCTTTTTTGGCCTCTTTAACCCTATTTTGGATTGTGCACATGCACAGGTAAAATGTAAATCCTTACAAAGTGGACAGACTGATTAAAAGTTTTAAAGCTCTAAAAGGGCCTTTTTGCTGGGACAACAGCCATTTGCACGTGAGTCTGCAGCTTTTTGTGTGTGAAGCAGAGTCATTTTGTATCTTGCATACGAACATGGAAGAAGAGAGAACTTGTTGAAATGGGGAAAAATCATAAAGAGGCCTGTGGTTTCCTTGTGAATATTCTTCTCACGGTAACTATCTGGGCTGTGAGTGTTAGACTTGACTCGAGGGCGTAATGGTTAGAGTAGGTCCCATGATGGCCCTGTCACCATGATTCTTGGAGTGGCAGCAACATCAGGAAGAAAGGAATAATGAGGTCATTTGCTCTGTGGGTGTAAGACAGGGGTAGAAGCAGTTCAATTAGGATGTTCACACTTGAGTGTTGATTGGAATCCTCAGTGTGCTTAATAAAAATGCAGATTTCCTAGGGGAGAGGCCCAGGAATCTGCATTTTCACAAGCATCCCTGGGGATTCTGCTACAGGTGGATCACTGACTTGCTCTTTCCTAGAGGATGGGAAACTCTGGAAAAAATACTGGCAAGTAGGACAGTCCTAGGAGGGCCATTGTCAGGGCCCTTAGGCAAAAGAGAAAGTGCATCCCAGGAAAGTCAACTCAAGGAGCATCTCCCAGAAGGAGGGACACTGCATTAGCCCCTGATTAGTGCAACCCAAGGAAACCAATTCCAGCGAAGATAGATGCCCTGCACCCGGTGCAAATTTAGAAAGATGAAAAGAAGAGTCATGATTTCCTTGACTGGACAGGAATGTCCCCTACTCTGCAGAGTAATGAAGTACACAGATGTTAAAATGAAAAGAGACAGAGATAGATGGAGAATAATAGAGCACGGCAGCAGTTAAGGACGGACTTAACAAAAAATGCAGAGGAACCGTGGCGTGCTGTCAGCCTTTGACCTTCTAGGAATATCATTGCCAGCAGGGGACAATCAGCCCATCTCAGACAGTCCTGGGCTGGAGGCTTTTCTTGTAGCCATCTGTGGCCAGAAGACGGTACAGTTCCTCAGGGAGGAGGCTGTCAACAATCAAAAGGCTACCAAAATGTGAAATATGCATGTCCTTTGACCTAGCAGTTATATTTAAGGAGATACTGTGCGATAGAAAAAATAATATGTGCATCTGGGTGTGCATTGTTTATTGAAAACACCCCAGATATCCATCAGTAATAGGACTTATGGGTATATAGACGCAGTAAAATGACCCTCAGCCATTAAAAATGATGATGTGTACCAGTAGTTATTGACAGGATGAAAGGATGTCATCATATGTAAAGTGGCAAAACCAGGTGTCAGAATAGCATATATTTTATGGATACTTTTAAGTAAAACTGCATACTCAGATTTCTGCTATTAATTCAGTCAGTGTTATTGAGTAACCTGTGTGCTAGGCACTTTTGGGGGCATTGGAGATACAGCAACAACCAAGACAATGTCCTTTGCTACTGCAAGTGTACTGCTTGGAGCCAGCAGCACCACCTGTGAGCTCATTAGGAATGCAGAACCCCAGGCTGCCCCCGAGACCGCCTGCATTTTATTAATAACAAGGTCCTCGGGCGAACCATTTGCACACTATAGTTCTAGGAGCATGTTTACCAAAGTGGCCGTAGTGTATTACCCCAGGTGGTGGCAATTTGGGGTAATTTTTACATTCACTTTCACTAGTTTCTCTGTGATCTGAATTTCTCACAGTGAGCTCTGCCTTGGGTTTATAAAAGCAAGGATGGCAATTCTGCAAAACAGCTTAAGGCTCCTGCTTCTGGTTCTTGGGCTGTCTCAGCCACACACTGGCGGGATCCTGGGGCAGGAGTGGGAAGTGAGCAGGGGGTGAAGGTGTGTAGCTGTCGCTCATTTGGCCAGCCACAAAGGTCTGGAAGAGAGACCCTGGCTACCTGCAGGCACAGCTGGTGCTGTTGTCATAGGCTGAGAGAGGCAGCAGGTCTGATTAGCCAAGTTCATGGCTGTTCCAGCTGGAGAGAGAAGCTTGTACATCACAGCTCTGTCCAGCTCTCTTGTGCGATGGCTGCTGGGTGGTTCTGGGGAGGTGGTCGTAGATAGCAGGCCCACACCGCAGTGTCCGTCACCCTCCGGGATCGTGGGCAGCCTTGAGCCCTTGCTGGGCAGATAGGGAGCCACAGACATGATTCTGGTCAGGAGCCTTCTCTCCAAGGTCTGGAGAGTTCTGGTCATGTGGGAGAGGGGCTTTTAGTCTCTTGGCCACTTTTCTTGGGGGTATCTCCCACATCTGATCCCAGAGGAGGGGTTCTCCCAGGCCCCATGACACTCTGCTCAAAGAATGGTACAGTTGAAACAAACTGGACTCGGGCTTAGGATAAGTGGACTCTAGACCAGCTTGACCCTCAATAGCTATGTGACTTTGGGCAAGTCCAGTTGCCTGTTTGGGCCTCGGTTTTCTCATCTGTGAAATGAGAGAATTAGTTATTAAAGGAACTTATACGGACTTACCCGTGTGCCCCAGTTGTTATGCGTATGAAGACTTAATCTTTGTACTGGGGTGTCACATCCTGGCAACACTGGGATGTCTCCTGGTCCCCTCTAGTTTTGACACGGTCCCCAAATATTGGTCCCGGGATTGCCTCTGATCTACAACCTGGTTGTCACTGGCCCCTGGTGAAATGAGAAAAATAACGACAACCTAGTGAACACGTTTTCACACCCTCGCTTTCAGGGCAAAGAGTTCTTTACCCCGACACTGTGCCTTCCTGCATTTGGGGCGCTAAAGCAGCCTTTTATTTAGGGCAACAGTGAGTGGAGGTTATTGCAGGTTTGTCCATGTCCTTGCTGGTAAAGTAAAAAAAGTTGGCAACTGTGTTATTCTTCCCTCTGCTCTGGTCTCTTTTGTTATTTATTATTTTACTGGTCTGTGAAATCCAGAACTGTGACAAGCAGCCTCTGAGGAGGGGGAGGACTCAGATCAGGAAATAAACCCTCCCCTCCCCAGGAGAGCCCTGGTCGCGTCGTTCTGCTAATGAAAGCTGCTGCTTTGAAAAGTGTGTGGAGCAAATCCTTGAAAAGTGGCGAATTTAAATGGAATCGAGTCATCCTGTTTGCCTTTAAAAACAGGCAGGATCGGCCTTTCACCTTCTGCCAGGGGCTGCAGGGTTTCATGCTGGAGTCTCCCCTTCTTGGAAGTTGGAGGGTAGGAGGAGGACAATCCAGACCTTGCCCAGGACTCCCCCTGAGCCCCGAGGCAGTCACGCAGCCAGGGAGCAGCTGACAGCTGTTGCCAGCCACCCGCTTCCCTCCGCCCTAACCCGGTGCTCCGCTGGCAGTCTGTGATCTGCCGCGGCGGGTGCCTGCTAGGTGTCTGATGGTGCAAATGTAAATCATAACAGGACAGACTCCCTCTGACATCAGCAGCAACTGAGCATCGTTGACAAGGCAGGGAGTCTCATTAGGAAGAGGGCGCCGGGACAGGGCCAAAGAGCTGGTCAGTTGAATGGTAGTTAATCCGTTTATAATTATTCATATTCTCACTCTCTTTTCTCTTTGTTGCACAAAGCCTGGTCCTCTGGAGCTGAGCTGGGCCTTAGAGAAATCTAAGGAGGCAGTGGAGCAGATGGGTTAAGGGAAAGGTTTGAGCCTCGACTCCGTTTATTGGCAATGTGAAGTTATGTCACTTGTGGACCTCAGTTTTCTTACCTGTAAAATGGGCTTTTGCGAGGACTAAATGAGATGATATCTGTAAAACAGAGCACAATGCTTAGCCTGTGCTAAGCACGTGGTAAATGCTAGGTATTATTTTCCAATCTCACTCTTTCCTCTTGTAGGTTCATTTGTATATTTAGTAAAAATTTATTAGCCACCTATTGTAGGCACTGTATAGTACAGCTCCTTTAAAAATGGTAAGTGACAATAGTCAAACAAGTATATGTTCTAGGGGGTGGGGAGGCAGGGACAACACAAAGCCAGTGACATCAGGCAGTGATATATCCTGTGATGGGAAGGGTTAGAGTGACTGAGGGTGGGAGTTGAGGTTGTACTGCAGTTAGTGCCTTGGTTATAGAGAATAAATAGAATGGAGCAGTGAGCTGGCTGAGCCCTGGGAGAATGGCATTCCAGGCAGAGGGAGCAGACAGTGCAAAGGCCCTGAGGCAGGGATATGCCGGATGGGCTCGAGGGGTTCTGGGTGGCCAGACCTTGACAAATGGGAAGGTGTGAAATTGGAGAGCCCCGTAATGCTATGGCGGGGACTCCAGGCTTTCCTCAAAGGGGGTGAGAAGGCAATGATGTTCTGAGTGGCGGAGTGATGAGGAAATACTCTCAGCTTAGATGTCAGTGCCTCTAGGCATTCTTTCTTCTCTGATCCCTCAAATGGTGACCAGAGCGAGGCAGGCTGATCAAGGACTGTGGGTTAGAAGCTTGAACGTGGCTGGAAGGACACGATAGCCTGACTGCTGCCCTTTGAAAAGTCTGCTTACAAGGTTGGCCCTTGGCTGACATCTGGGGACATGAATTTTAGGAAGGCACCACTATCCTACCTGATAAGAGCAGCTCACTGTACCTAAACTGGTTGTGCAAACAGTGTGGGTTATACTGCGTTTCCCCTGGGAGTCTGGAAATTTGGTGCACCCACAGTGCCTGTCTAACCAGCCCCTGATGGAAACCCTGGGCGCTGAGTCTCTAATGAGCTTTCCTGGTAGACGACCTTTCACACGTACTGTCACGACTTGTTGCTGGAGGAATTAAGCCCGTCCTGTGTGACTCCGCTGGAAGAGGACTCTTGGACGCTTACGCCTGGTGTCCTTCAGACTTCACCTCGTGTGCCTTGTCTCTAGGCTGATTTTGCTTTTTATCTTTTTGCTGTAATGAATCGACTATGTGCTGAGTCCTGTGAATTCTCCTAGTGAATCACTGCACACAGCATCTTCTTACTAGCATCTTCTTTCTCTGACATTGAGAAATCTTGCTCTTATTATTTAATATATTTACTTATTTATTCAACCTTAGTACACATACAAGATAGTTTCAGAACTGGAACACATGTGTATGAGAAACACATGCAACTAGAGTACAGTATTTGTGCACAGTTCTTTTTTCTTTAGCCTTATGGAATTCAGTCAAAATAATGTTTTCCAGAGTTACGTAGCCTGGTTCTTTTCTTCCCCACCCCCTTCAGTGTGGTGGTTTTATTCATTTGTAATACAGTTATGTTCGTCTGTTACTGTTTATATTTCATTTTGAGTTTACGCCATATGTGATTGATTTTAATCATTTGTTTTGGGGGTATGTGAAATATCACCGTGGTTCTAAGAGGGACCCTTCTCTGAGTGTATTCATACAAGTATACACTGAGATAGGTACACTGGGTATGTCAGTACAAATAGACATACCCAGAGAAGTGTGCACCCTTCTCATCCTGTCAATTTGTTTTGTTCTCAGTTCCTTATTTTTTCCATTCCTGTTCCACCCACCTGTAGGTAACTAGTCTCTTTAGTTTCTGGTTTATCCTCCTGTATTTCTTGTGCACAGATAAACCCATACATGTATCTTTTCTTATATCCCCTTCCTTTGCTATAGAGAGGGCAAAGTACTATAGATAGTTTTTGCATGTTGCTTTTTTCACTTAACAGTATATCCTGGAAATCACATTGGTTTATGGAGATCTTCTATAATGAACTTTTTAAACTTTGGTAATCAGAAAAAAAATTCTAGCATCCCAAGGATTGGTTTTAAAATTCTATAAAGTCAGTGGTGGTGATGACGATGATGATGTGACAGATACCATAGGCATTGCCGTCAATCAAACAGCTGCTATATACCATGCTGAGTGTTTTTATAGAGATTATCTCATTGAATCTTCACTAGAGCCCTACGAAGTAGATATTACTTCCAATTTTCTGTTGAAGAAACTAAAGTTCAGCAATATTTAGAAACTTGCCCAAAGTCATAAAAAATAGGGCCAGAGTATGAACCCAGGACTGTCATGAGTTTGTGCTTTGAGAAGAGCACGTCAGCACCATGACAGATGTTGCAGGTTGAAACAAAGCCACGTGGGTTTTTAAAACCTGACACATCCCAGGCCTTAAAACCCTGTTGACTGTGAATTGGCTGCTGCCAAAGTCAGCACGTTTACAGATGGCAGGAACGTGGAGGTGATTTACTGCCTGTTCGTTCCAAAGAAATGACCCTTCCTTCTTGGCCTCTAAGACAGGAGATGAGAGGGATGCTAGGTAGGGCCTGCTACCTGGGATGTAGTAATAGATCCCATCTTGCACCTCCTAATCACACGCCAGAGCACTAGTGCCATTAACAGGAAAGTACATTACCCCACAGGGCTGTTTGTTTAGCAGGACACTCAATCAAGCCCGAGTTACAGCAGTTTCTGCTAAAACTGTTTGTATAGCAGGAGTGGAAGAAGAATTTCTTTGGAGCAGGAGTCTGGCTTCTGTTGTGAATAGTGACAGTCTTTGGCAGAAAGGCAGTGCTGTTGAGTGGTTGAATTCACGGCTTCGGGAGTCTGTGTGTCCCAGGCCTCCACCCAGCACTCGACTTTCTAGCTGCGTGATCTTGGGCAAGTCCCTTCACCTTTCAAAGCGCATCTGTGAAGTGATGATAAGAACCACCTTGTAGGCACCCTCTGCCTAGCACATACTGAAATTCCAGACTCCTAGAAGGAAAGCAGGGGTTCAGCATAAATAGCATTGTTTGTATAAACAATTTAGGCGCAGTGAGCCATTCTTACCAGTTGGGGTTGTGGTGAGTCTCCCAAAATCCAAGCTCCTGGGGTCCAGCTAATCAAGAGCCAACCTTGCAAACAGACCTTTGGAAAGAGAACAGTTTCAGGTCTTTTATGTTAATTCATTTCTGCACACCATCTCATTGGGTGGTTGCTGGGTGGGTTAAATGAGGTAATCCATGAAAAGCACTGGGCACGTTACGTAGAGCAGTGAGCACTCACTAAATGTCCACTTCAGTTACTTTGACATCCAGGGAATGAATTTTGATTGGTTCTTTTTCATTGATCTGCTCATCATCCATCTGCCCACCCATTCTCTGTTCGTTCCTTTGCTCATGTTTGATTGGCACCTGCTGTCGTGCAGTGGCTGTGCTAGCCTCCTGGGGACTTTTGAAGCAGCAAGATGAGCCAGTTCCTTCCCAGAGGATGGTGCACGTGGGTGTCCAATCTGGCTGCGTGTTTGAAGTGGGTGGTGGTGATAAGAAACCTTTGGGGACTTCAAGGTACATCTAAAAGGACTCATTTTCACATTCAGAGTTAGTGGGATGAGTATGCAGTGATCTGAGAACTTAACCTCCTGATGTCTTGCTGTTTGTTTTTCCTCCTGCAGCCAAAGCTAAATCGAAATGCGGCCCGACATTCTTCCCCTGCGCCAGCGGCATCCACTGCATCATTGGCCGCTTCCGATGCAATGGGTTTGAGGACTGTCCGGATGGCAGTGACGAGGAGAACTGCAGTAAGTGCCGACCACCCAGACGCTGCTATCCCTGGTTCTCGCCACCCAGCCAGACTTGTCCGTATTGGCTTCTCTTGTCTCTGTCCTTCCCAAACCCAGAGGCTCAGGCTTTCTCTGTCACCCAGATTCTATTCTTTCCCACTTCTTTCTTGTGAAAGTCTGCACATGTCCAGCTGCCATTTACTGATGACTCTACTAAGTGCCCTGGGCCTGAGGCAGACTTTATTTTCAGTTCTGACAGGAGCTCTGCAAATGCAGGTGTATTATCCCCTGTCAGCAGATGAGGAATTTCAAGGTAGAGAAGTAAACGAACTTACCCACGGTCACGTAGCTCCTAAGCAGCAGAGCGTTTCTAGCTTCGTTCATGTTCTCTTCTGATCGACTCTGACTCAGCACCATGTTTATGTGCTTGCTTACTTTTTCCTTCTTTCTTTGAGCTCTTTTTTTAAAAAGTGTTTATATTAATATATATTATATATACACTATAAGAATATATTGTTAGAAAAAAGGTCCATGTGGTATAGATAAAATCTTATTTGTGACTGCCTTGATTTGTTTTAGCTGCTGTGTGCTGTGCCATAGTATCAGTACACACACACACACACACACACACACTCATACACACTCATGTCCATCCTATCCCGCCTGGCCTCTTAGCAGTCTTGCTGTTGAGCTCAACTGCTCCTTGGCCGGGCTGCAGACTCTTTCTTTCCAGCATCCCTGCGTCCACAGTGACTTCACACACAGCAGCCTCAGCGACCTTCAAGCGTCTCTTCGCTGCTTTAATACTGTTCCCGCTCTCCCAGCAAGTTGCTTTGTAGCAGCCACTCGTCACTCTGATCACTGTTTCTTCTTCATTTCCTTTCCCTTCAACCTTTAGACTACTTGAGCCTTTGTAACTGTTGTCAGCTCTGAGCAAACTCACACATTCATTTTTTTGTACAGAGCAAAATTGAAAGGAAAGTACAGAGGTTCCCCATATCCCTCCACCCCGACGCAGGCGTAGTCTCTTCCCCCGGTAACAACGTCCCCCGCCAGAGTGGTACGTTTCTTACAACCGAGGAACCTGCATTGACACAACGTTATTGCTCAAAGTCCATCGTGCACATTAAGGTTTGCTCTTGGTGTTGAGCGTTCTGTGGGTTTTGACAAATGTGTAATGACATGTAGCCACCATTAGAGCATCACACAGAGTGGTTTGTTTCCCTGCCCTAAACATTTTCTTGTTGTAAGGTTAGTAAAAAGACTACAACGCACCTTAGCAGGGAGGATGCGTATCAGTGACAGGATAGGGGCCTGACCGAGAGGAATGACTGCAGCCGAAGAGTCTGGGCTGGATTGTGTTCTGCCCTAATGAAGCATGAGCCGGACGTGCTCCATCCTCTACTTACATAGTGGTTCTCTTGTCTCTACAGGGGGGTGCTTGAGAGCCCGCTGCCCAGGGTTATTGTGAGAATTAGGTAAAACAATATCTGAAAAGTCTTTAGTGTAGTGGCTGGCAGAGAGTAATTGATTTTAAAAACTAGTGGTTTAGAACAAAACTGTGAGTGATTAAAGAGAAGACCATGTTTACTAGGATTTTTGGCTTTGGCTTTGGATCTGTAAGGATGTAACTTTGTTTATATTTCATTTAGTCCTTTAGTACGTGTGTACTGGCTTGATCTCAGCTTCCTACTGTCCATGGGGATCTTATAATCTAAGGGAGAAATTTTATTTACACACACATACACACACACACACCTGCATACGAAAGAATAATCCAATGATGATAAAAAGCAAGTGGAATGAATACATTACGACATGTACATTCTAAATGTGCCATCCTACATATTCCCTGCCGTAAAGACCCTGTGCAATTTAAATGTTTGGATATTGGTCTTTGATTTTCTAAATGACTAAATTAAATCCATTCCAAATTGTGTCAATAGGGATTAAGCCAACATTTTCTTCTGGCATGTCTACCATTTAAAAATAGTAGTTCTGAAGCCAAGTGTTGGTGGCGTGTGCCTTAGTCCCAGCTACTCAGGAGGCTGGACAGGAGGATTGCTTGAGCCCAGAAGTTCAAGGCCAGCCTGGGCGATGTAGCGAGACCCTGTCTCTAAAACAATAAATAAATAAATAAATGAAATTTAAAAAATATTTTTATAAATAGTGGTTCTATTTTGAAAACTGGTAAATAAAATGAAGAATCAGACATATACCCTCCCTTTCCTATATGAATTGTACTTTACAGTAATCAAACAGCTGAATTAGAAAAGCTCTTTTTTTATTGAAGAATATCAGCTGATAGAAGAATGAGAGAATTAGTGTATCTTTGTTTTATAGCCCCTAATGAAGAATAGGTCTAGGTGATGATCATCAATGGCTGCTAAAACCATTAGGTAAAAAATTGATGGGGATCTTTATAACAGATGGATCAGGCTGAAAACGTCTAAAACCACCAGTCAATCTTTTCACAGACAGCTTCGAATCAATATTGCATCACTTCAAGTGGAACGTAGAAACCTCGCCACTCTGCAGGTCTTTTTATGGAATAGTTGTCTTATATAGTATAAAACATCTGTGTACATTAACAGCCTCATTGACGTTTTAATTTTTGCTTTAAATATTCATATATATTTTAAAGGACTCCAGAGGAGAAGAATGTTCTATTTACTCGGATACTTACCATGTTGGTTGCTCTTTCTTCATTCCTGATGTTACAAGTCTCCTCCTGTCATTTCCCTTCTGTCCCAAGAACTTCCTTCAGCAATTCTTTTAATTAAGTCAGGTCTGCTGGCAACAAATTATCTTAGCTTTCCTTCATCTGAGAATGTCTTTATTTCATCATCATTCCTGAAGGATATTTTTACTGCGTATAGAATTCTGGGTTGACAGTTCTTTTCTGTAAGCGCTTTAAATATGCCACTTCCTTCTGGCTTCTATGGTTTCTGAAGAGTAATTTGTAGTCATTCAAATTGTTTTCTCATAGATTATGCATCATTTTCCTTTAGCTGCTTTGAAGTGTTTTTTTTTCCCCCTTTAGTTTTCGGCAGTTAGATCGTAGTGTGTCTGGGTGTGGATTTCTTTGAGTTTACCCTGTTTAGAATTCCCGGAGCTACTTGAATGTGTAGGTTTTTGTCTTTTGCCATACTTAGTACCTTTCCAGCTATTGTTTTTTCAAATATTTTTAAAATGCTGCACTTTTTTTCCTTTCCTTATGGGATTCTAATGACAACAATGTTAGATCTTTTTTTAGATCTTTTTAGATCTGAGGCTCTGTTCATTTTTAATCATGCTCCTTTTCTTTTTATTGCTCAGATTGGACAGTTTATTAATTTATTGTCAAGTTCCCTTACTCTTTCCTCTGTCATTTCCAATCTGCTTTTAAGCCAATCAATGTTTTGTTTTGTTTTAATTTCAGTTACTGTATCTTTCAGTTCTAAAATGTTCTTTTGGTTTTTCTTTGTATCTTCTGTTTTGTTGCTGAGACTTTCTGTTTTTCCATTTGTTTCGAGAGTATTTATAATTGCTTGTTAGAGTATTTGTGTAATAGCTGTTTTAAAGTCCTTGTCACATAATTCCAACATCCCTGTGATTTTGGTGTTGGTATCTGTTGACCGTCTTAACCCATGCGAGTTGAGATTTTCCTGGTTCTTCATTTGCAAGTAGTTTCAGATTATATTCTGGATATTTTGATTATTGGATCTCATTTAAATCCTGGGGAGAATGCTTGTATTTTTGTTTTAGTAGGCAAATGACCCAGTTGGGTCAGGCCACAGGCTTCTACCAGCCCTCTGTGGACTGTGTTTGCAGTCATTTTTGAACTGTTTTTGCGGTGCTGTTTGGATCTGTCTTGCGTGTGCAGCCCCCAGTGGTGTGTCTGTGAGTTCAGTTCACAATGTCTTTGATGTGCCAGGTCCCTGCCTGTGCAGCTGCAGATCACCCCAGGAGTTCATAAACAACTTGGCGGGGTGGCTTTCTCAAACTTCTCTCTCCTGGCAATCTCTCTGGTTCTTTCTAGTTTCCAAGAGGGGAAAAAACTAGTAAACTCCCCATCATTTTGGTGGTAGTTCAGATTTTGGTCTTCTTCCCCATTTGACCTGCCCCAAATTACTTTTCACAATCTAAAAATAGCTGTTGCATGCATTCCTTGCAGGTTTTTAAAACTGCATTCAGTGGGAGAGCCAGAGTGAGGTGTGACTACTGCATTTTGACCCAGATCAGGAATTTCCCATAGGCCAGTTTCAGCAGCACAAAAAGAGAGAGACAGTCTTCTGATGTGATGCAGCAGGCACACACATCACCACTGTGAGATAGGTCCACCCGAAACATCCCACCCGAATCTGACTGAGCCTCTAAATCTAACCATTAGTTTGCAGGAAATTCAGGGACAGAGGAACATGTCAATGACCCCACAAAGAGGCAAACTGCCAGATTCAGACTGGGGGAAATTCTTCAGAACCCAGTTCTATCCATAAATAAATTCCAAGACAAAATAAGAAGAAAAGGGAGCCTATAGATTGAAAGAGACTAAGAGACAAATTAACCAAAAGTCATGTGTGGACTTGTTTGAATTCTGATTCAAACAAACTAATTGTTAAAAAAAAAATTGAGATAATTGGAGAAATTTGAATTGTCGTTTGATACTTGATATTAAGGCATTGTTAATTTTTAATGTGTAAGAATGGTATTATGTTCATTTTTAAAGATCTTTATCTTTTAGAAATATATACTGAAGTATATTAAGATGAGATTATGTGAAATCTGGGGAGGGAGATGGATGAAACAATTGTCAGTGAGTTGATAATTGCTAAAGCCAGGTGATCAGTGCATGAGGTTCATTAAACCAGTCTCTATTTTTATATATGTTTGAAATTTTCCATAATGAAATGGTAAAAAAAAAAAGCAAAAGAAATTAACAAAAGTTAAAGAAGTGGCTCTGTTGGGTGATGTCTTGACTTTAACAAAAATAACTAGAGAGTCATATTTTTCAAGAACTTTGGTCTACGGACATGTATTCTTCCAGTTTGGGCATTCATTTTGCACTTAGGAGTGAGAATGAACAAGAAACCAGTGTTTTCTTTTGGAGCTTCACAGTGCTGAGATTTTGCCCTTTCACTTTTCTTCCCTTCTCCATTTTGCTGTGTTTGGCCTCCTCCTTCCCTTGTGCTCACACATTCTTGGCTGGAGGTGGAACCCTGGGTTGGCCGGCAGCACTGCTCCCACCCGAGTCCTCATTCGGTGAGGACGGGGACTCCAGCCAAGAATTGAGATGGCAGAGTGTCTGGGTGACCACGATAGAAAATTGATTCAAGCTGAGGATCTTTTGCTACAGCTTTTAGCGTAGTTGTGCCCAGAAAAGCCACTGTGTCCTGGGCTGTGTCTCTCCCCTGATGACGGATTCTTGCCTGATTCTAAGCATAGCTGAATTGTGTAGCTGTGGTTTTTTCTCAGCAGAGCCCCACGGCGCTGGCATATTTCTATAGCTCTATTCACGTCAGTCCAGATGAGTGTCTACATTTCCTCTCTGCCCCGCAGCTGATCCATCAGTCGCAGCCGCAAGGAGCTAGGCCTTTTATTGGATGGACCTGGTGAGCTTGGAGTTGCAACAGGAAAATTTTTCCTTCTGGTGCTCCAAAGCTAGGTCACTGAGGTCTCCTTAAAGACTCCTGTGTGACTTGCTTCCTTTGGACCTGCTCCTGGTTTGCCAAGGCCTGGGCTGGGTCATCCTCCTATGTGTTCCGGTACCTTCCTAAGCCTTCCTCAAACCCATGTCACCTAATCAGAGAGGCCTGCGCAGACCACTCATGAAAAATAATTCCTCTCCTCCCCAGTCTTCCACTCTGTCTCGGTCACCTCCTTCATTCTTCTCAACACTTACCACCACTTTTTATTTCTGTCCTCCCTACTGCACTGTGACAGCCATGAAGTGGTATCATTGCGTGCCTCACATCGGCCTTAGCATGCAACAAATACACGTTGAGGAAATCATACTCACCAAGCTTTGTCTTAATGGCATGTTGACTTGCCTGTCTCCCCTACTAGAATGTAAGCTCTTTAAGAACAGGGACTGGGTTTTATTTTATCCCTAACCTTAGCAGAATACTTTATTCAAAGGAAATAGTTAATAAATGTTTGATGAATAAATGAATCAAGTAACTAATGAAAGGGTTCAATGAGGAAAACAGGCAGACCTGGGCACTCAGGATATATTCTTAATATATGGACGTCTTGATCCTCTTCTGTGTTTCCAGATATATCCAGAACGTTTATTTAGGCCTCACCTTGTTCAGTAACACTGGCTCCTACCTTCCTTCAGATTCTCATTCTCTTTCCACAATCTCTACACCAGGCACCGTGCAAGATGCTGCAGGGGATACAGAGATGGGTCAGACGCAGACCCTGGCATCCCTGAGATCGTACTCAGGCAAGGGAGACAAAAATACTCATATGCAAATAATTATAATGTGGCGTTGACATTTAAGGGTGCCATGGAGACAGTGATGGGGAGATGATTCCCTCTGGGCCCATCAGCATGGGCTGTTGGAGGAGATGGGCCTGGGAGGATGGGTGCATTTAAAAATGGGCAATACGGTTTCATGGGGTGTTTCAGGCTGAGGGCGCCGGCAGAGGCTGGGAGCTATGCACACTGCCCAGGGCATGCGAGCCTCTTGGCAGACATTTACTGAGCACTTACCGTGTGTGGGGCACGCTGCTGTGTGCTTCACGTGGATGATCTCATTGTAGGTAGGTGGTATGATTATCTCCTTTTTATAGATAAGGAAACACAGACATAGGTTAACTATCTTGCCCATAGTCCCATACTTAAAGTGGCAAAGTTGGAGTATCAACTCAGGCAGTACAAATCCAGAATCTGAACTTTTAATCATTGTATTAATATGTATCCCCAATAATAATCATTATAAGCATTTATTGAGTGCCTACCGTGGGCCACATGCTATTCTCTGGGCTTTGCATGCCTTCTGTTGTCTAATTTTCACAAAATCTTATGACATAGACACTATTTTTATACCCACTTTACAGATAAAGATGAGATAAATTAAATAATTTCCCCATCATCCTATAGCTAGTGAATGGTGGAGCTGAAATTTGAGCCCAGGAGGAAGTTCACACCCTCACTCCTAACCACGACAGCAAAAAGTATGCTTAGAATTTTAGGCTGAGGAAGATCATGAAAAGTTAAGATCATGAAAGGTTGTATTTTATACTCAATGAAGAGCAGTTGATGCTGAGCTTTTGCAGGTTGGCGAGAGAGAGAAGGGCACTCATGGCTAGAGCCTTGGGGTCTGCGACACAGTGGAACCTTTAATAGAAGTGGGACTGCAGGAGGCGGGAGAGTTCCGGGAGTAGAGGGCAGGACGTCGGTTTCAGATGTGCGGAGTTTGAGGTGAGGGGAGTGTTCAGGCAGAGGGACCCATGAGGCGTCAGGAGAAAGATGTTTCGTGCTGGGGGGCAGGTTCGGGGAGCCATCCACAGAAAGGTGGCGGATGAAGCAGTGATATTGGACTTTGTTCCCTGGAAAAGGGAGGCGTGGGTGTTGGACAGGAGGAAGCCATGTCCAGGAAGCCTTTACAGAGGAAAAGGAAACAAACTGCCATTAACAATGAATCTTAGTTCTGCCAATGGCCCTGTGCAGACTTTCAGTGGGGTTTTGAAAACTAAAATCCTCTGAGTCTTTAGAGGCTGGGGAAAAGGCAAGCAGGACTGAAGAAGCTTTGCCTCTTGCTTGCTTGCCTATAGAGGCAGCTCTTTCCTCTACTGCAGCCACGGAAGCGGTTCCAGCTTCAGAACGTGGCTGCGCGTGGGCCGTGTTCTGTTTGGTGGCGGTGGAAGGAAGGGCTGCTGAGGCCGGGACCGGTTAGGTAGCCTTGGTGCTGGCGAGGCCCAGAGGCCCTACTGAGCAGACCACAGAAGGAATGTACAAACTTGCCGCTGGCCACAGACAAGCTAAGGTTGAGAACGAGCATTTTCCAAGCCACAAAGCGAGCAGGGCTTGTTGCTGGGATGGATTATTTGCAGGGAGAACGTGCTCAGTGGTCTCAGGTTTCTTGGGGTCAGGCCCCCTCCGTCCTGAGGAAGAGGAAGTCTCGGTGCAGCTCCATCTCCCCCAATTGCCTGGTTTCCAGGGACACTGGGGCTGGGAAGACGAGACCCCCACAGAGGCCACGAGGTTAGGTGGCGACTACCGCGGGGCGGAGGAGCGAATGGGACTTGTGGGGGCTGGTGACAAGGGCTTTCTCATTTATGTGTTTTGTCAAGACCCTTTGAGGTGGGAGAGGGGCCAACTTCACAGACTTCAAATGAATTCAAGAGGACATTTCCTAAGTCCTGCTGGAGACAGATTGCTTCATTTCCTGTCTTGAAGCCGATTAGTTGCTTTTGGGTGACCACAGTGGTCCCCTGGTCCTCTCCTCTAGATGTGGTTGAAGTAAACGCCGCCAGTTTAATTGACCACTAAGCAGCTCCCTCTCTCCGGCGGGGAGAGACGAGTTCTCTTCCCTGAGTGCTGTGGGTTGGGACGGGGAGCTTTAGAATGCCGTCTTTCTCGCGGTAATTATAGCCAGGGCGCTTTGGAGCCTACAATTCAGTTTTTGAAGTTGACTCTGCAGACAATTTTCCCCACCCGTAGTGAAATAAATACTGTAAAATACAGTGTTCCTCTCCCTAGCTGAGAAACATAATCCGTTTTTCAGTGACTGGTAAGCCTTAGCAAGGACAAATAAAACGTAACCATTTGGAGCACATTTAAATATTGTTAAAAGATACCGAAACACAACATCCTGAAGTACAAAGTGTTTCCTGGTCAGTTTACGAGCTGTTCATTGCGCATTTACTGTTTGCAGCATCCTGAGCCAGGCTCCGGGGGACCGCAGAAAGCCCTCAGCCCTGTCCACTGTAGTCCCACATACAGTCACTCTGAGATCTGGCTGAGGCAAATAAATAGCTGCAGAGGCCCTGGAAGAAATGCAGCGAAACTTGAGCTGTCTGGGGTCTTTGGAGAGATACAGCACTCGGGTTAAATGAGTCTGCTAATAACGGAACAGTTTTGCCTTTGAACACTGTCACTGGCAGAAATCTCTGAGATGTACTGCATCTCAGCTCCATCCGTGTTTATCTTTTTTGGGGATAGCACAGGGTCATTCTTAGGAACATTAATTTTTAGATTGGGCTATAATACAGGGTGGACTTTGGCTCCTCTTTAGAACTTTTCTTGTCTCTTTTTAAACTGTCCTAGGCTGCTATGCTTTTGGAATTGAGGTTGCTTTTTAGAGCTTTCTGTCCCCTTCTAGAGTTACCAACTTTTATTTCTGGCTGCCAGTTTGGCTGCAGGGTGGCAAGCAGCATCTCCTCTCCCTTTGAGTTTGCTTTGTCCTGGGGAACTGGAATACAGAGTTTGTTGGAATTTGCATAAATGGAGAATTGATAGATCCTGAGCGAGGTGATGGCTTGGAGGCTTGGGGAGCTTGGGGAAGTTCCAGGCACTTTCAAGGCCTGAACACTGCACTCTGTGTGTTGATAGTTAGGAGGCCTCTCTTTCTGGCTTGCTGCTGGGTTTGGGTGTGTTCCTTTACCATCTCCTGCCTGTTTCTCTGCCCCACACAGGGTGGGGGAGGTGATGGTGTGTTTTTGGAGGAGTCACTGATAAGCAGGAGTCTTCAATGTGGCTGTTTGCAGCTGTACATCTGTGCCTTCTGAGCAACTATGCACCTAAGTGTGAAAGATACTACAACAGGTGTTTGTGGACCAGGGAGAGTTTTGTGATGAGAGAGTAAAAAACAAGGAAAGTGAGTGCTCACCTAAACATTTCTGCAAGACTAATTTCTTGAAAATGTTTTAGTGAAGTCTTTCAAACATACTGAAAAGTAAAAGTAAAATGAGTGAACACCTGTATTGCCCAACACCCTGTTTCAAAAAACATAATACTGTGTTTCCTTATTTGCTTCAGATTTTTAAAATCATAAAATGTCACCAAATATAATTAGAAGTCTCGCATATACGCCTCTTGGATCCTACCCTTCTCTCTACTCCAGAGGAAGCCACTATCCTGAAATTAGGGTTGTTTATTCCCATGCAAGTTTTTATGCTTTCAGTATACATTTTTGTAGCCCTCAGTGATACGTAGCATTCTTTTGCATGGGTAACTTCATGTAAATAGTACTTACTTTTCTCACTCACTATTATATTTGTGAGATTTATTCATCTTGACAACAATTCATTCATTTTTCACTACTGAACAGCAGTGAATGACACACTATGGCCCATGGGTCAAATTTGTCCTATCACCAGCTTTTGCACATAAAGTTTCATTGGAATACAGCGTGCCCTGCATTTACAAATTGTCTATGACTGCTCTGAGCTATAGTGGCTGAGCTGAGTCTTTACAACAGAGACAAAGATCAAATGGCTACCAAACCCTAAAATAGTTATTGTCTGGCCCTTTACAGAAAAAGCTAGCCAATCCTGGCTGTAGAATATTTCATTGTACCAATATAACACATTGTATCTATTTTTCACGTAAGTAAACATTTGGATCATTTCAAATTTTTTTATTTTGCAAATAGTGGCTTCAGTGATCAGTTTTTGTTTGTTCAAGAGTCTCTCTAGAGTATATAGCTGGAAGTTGAATTACTGGGCTGTAAGCTGTGTGCACCCTAGACATGACTGGGTGCTGCTAAACTGACCCCCAAGGTGGATCTACCAATTTCCACTCCCACTTGTAGTTTATGATATTTTCTCTCCCTCCGCATCCTTGCCAATATCTGGTATTTTAAGACCTTAAGTTTGGCAAGTCTGATGCATATAAAGTGGCACTTCATTTCCAGTGACAGGACTCATTTTTTCAAGTTTTTAACCATTTGCCATTCCTCTTATGTGAATTGCCTAATTACATCCTTTGCCCATTTTTGTATTGAGTTGTCTCTTTCTTTTTGATTTGTGAGAGTTCTTTACATATTCTGGCTGCCAGTCCATTGGCTTAGATGCATTAAAATACGTGACTTGGTTTTCAAACATACATGCACACACACACACACACACACACACACATGTATGACTTTTTGCCTAGCGAAAGTTTATGAGGTTGCAAGGGTATAAGACTGACAAAAAAGTAGGTAGATGACAACAAGGTTGAGTCAGCACAGTTTTCCCCACCAGCACATTTATATAAGCTTATGACTGCCCCATCTTGGAGCAATTAGAATGCCTTTCCGAGGCTGTCCATTGGAGTGAGCTGATTGTTACTGACACTTTGGCTGTGTAGAAGTGACCAAGAAAGTCCCAGGAAAGTTGAAGGCCACCATGCTGGGGTGTGATGGGCACAAGGGTTTGGAAGCCTGCCTTGGACAAAAACCAAACATGATTTGTGGTTTGGGTTTCCCTGTTTTGGGTTTGGCTGAAGTCAGACCTTGGTTTCAGCTTGATCAAGTTGAGCCATTCTCTGGCCCACAGCGATTTCAATAATTCAAACTTCCATTTTCAGGCCAGACTACTTTTGTTTGACTTCCCATTGGTCCATCATCCTCAAAAACTGAGAATACTGGCTTCTCCTTCCTTCTGCCTTCTCTGACCTTTCACATCAACCTTTCTGAGTGGAATAATTAAAAAAAAAAATAGAATCAGCAGTCCCTGTGGCTTCCGTAGCCCCGTGAAGTTTACCAAGTCCTTGCAGCCGTGATCTCTGTGTATTAACAACAGCTCAGTGGAGCGTGCAGAGAAGATAGATTGCGACTGCCATCTCGCAGTTGAAGGCTGCAGAGAGACACTGGCGGTGGCGTGCCCCTGGTCCCACAACAGCACAGCAATCTTCTGTGCTGGGCCTGGCGTCTGCCCCGGTGCTGTTCCAACCGTGTGCAGTACAGGTGCATGCTCGGGGTCACTGCCCGAGAAGCAGAATGACTCCCCTTCATCCCACCACCATCGCTCCTTGCAGGAGGGCCACAGTCTGCGGGACCAAGACACACATATCTAGGGGAGCAAGCGTAACATTCCCCAAGTCTGTGCTGCATGCCAGACTTAACACTGAACATCTCACGTATCTCATTTGATGCTCCAATTAATGCTGTAAGTAGCAGGATCAGCTTCCTGGGCCGGCAGCAGGTGCGGTCAGACAGGGCCAGTGTTTAGCTTAGGAGGGCGCCATGCTTGGTTTCACACTCTGCTCTTCCCATCTTGAATTTTTAAATGGTTTTTGAACAGTGGAGCCCACATTTTCAGTTTGCACTGGACTTCACAAATTATGTAGCCAGTCCTGTGCACAGATAAAGCAAGCAAGATTCAGAGAGGTGAACTAATTTGCCCAAGATTACTCAGTTAATAAGTAGCAGAGCTGGGATTGGCGTATTTTCTGCTTGGCTGATTCATTTATTGAAAACAGAGCCCTGGAATGAGCCTTGTTTGAATTGTACTGCAAGGGAAATTGTACTGTAGAAATACAGATTTTCTGTGGAGTTTTGTTTGTGTGTTAAGTGGTTTTGGGTTGGCTGTGCACTGGCCCATTGCCACCCTTTTCCTTGGTGGGAGGGCCCAGATCTGTCACCTCTTTTGAGGTCCCTAAAAGTGCCTAGTACAGGGAGCCTCCTGGAGGAGCTAACTAGGAAATGCTCACTGACCAACTGGGTTAATGGCCTGTTTTGGTTGCAAAGAAGAAATTGAGACTTCTGAGTTCACCTTAGTGAGTCATAAAGGATAAGTGAGGAATTAAAAGGCTGGTCTGTAGTTAGGGAACTGGAAGTCTCCTTCATAGCTCTTGAATCAGATCATGTCATTACTTCCTCGGAGGCAGAGGGTCACAGGTCCCCAACTCAGCTACTCCTCTGGCTTTGCTTTTCTCTAGGCTACCAACCATTCGCTCTTGCCTCATCTAGGAGACGTCCATGAGATTCAGGTTTTGTCCCAGACCCGTCGCAGTCATGCTGGCTGCCATAGGGGTTGACCGTTTAGGGTGAGACCCTGACCTCTGGCCGTGTTGGTGTGCTTACAGGGCCCCCGCATGGTGACGTGGGAGAAGGAGTCTTTAGAATGAGGCAGCGTGAGTCTCATCCTGCCCAGGTTTGGCTGGCAGTCTCCTGGGATGGGCTTTGAGTCTGCCGTCTTAGAAGAGTAGCTCCCTGCTCCCTGAGCAGGATGTTCCTTTGTCTGGAGGAAGTTCCAGGGGACACGCTGGCCTCCCTGGTGATCTGCTCTGTTTTCCCTTCGCAGCAGCAAACCCTCTGCTTTGCTCCACTGCCCGCTACCACTGCAAGAATGGCCTCTGCATCGACAAGAGCTTCATCTGCGATGGGCAAAATAACTGTCAAGATAACAGTGACGAGGAAAGCTGTGAAAGTTCTCAAGGTAGGAGCTTCTCGTGCTGTAAAAAGATAATTGCAACGCAACACCACAGTCACAGAAAACACTGAAAGGAAGAAAAAAATACCCATACCCACCTCTGCACACAGCGGCTATGTTGGTTTTTTGCGTTTGGCCTTGCAGCCCCTGGATGGGTAGGTACATGCGTTTACGTGGTTTTAAGTGTAACGTGCCTACCGTTTTCGATCTTGCGTTGTTCAAGTATTAAATATCGATACGTTTTCTCTTCAAAATTGTAACATGCCCCAGCTGCGTTACATACCGTCTTGTGGCTCCACTGTGGTTTTCTAAGTGGTTGCGTTGTTGGGACAGTCCCCAGGATGTTTCTTTCCATTGAATCACCTCTTTAGGATTCATTCTGCAGAATGGGACACCAGCACAGGTTGCAGCTACATCTTGCCATGCAGCTGTTTGAGTTTTTTTTTTTTTTTTAGTTTACATTGCTTCTAGCATTGTCTGTGCCTGTGAGTTTTACTGTAATATCACAGACATTTACTGCTGGTCTATTTTTTTCCGTTTTTGCTAATTTAGTAGGCATAGAATGGCAGCCTCCCAAAATGGTTTCATTTGCAATTCTCTGATTATGAACAGAGTTAACGTTTTCCCCTTGTGTTTGTTTACTACTTTGTTTTTTGTTCTGTGAGTTGCCCGCTTGTATCAGGGCTCTTGAGTTCAGAGCTATTTAGTGGGACCAGGATGGAAAGATGATGAGCTTTGTTAGGCAACTTGGGAAGGACACAGTAGGGTGAGTTCTTGTCCTTGCCTGTTAGAGCTGACCAGGTACATTTCTTTGCTTATTGACTCTTTTTTCAGTAAGCGTGCATTTCTTTAATGATTAGAAAGAAATAACGAAGATTTAAAAATGCACGTCTGTTTTAGGGCATCCTAAAAAGTGTATATTTCTAATGTTATAAACGGGTATCATCTGTATATAATCTTTATTTTTTCCACTTAATATTATATTGCTGTGACTCACCCATATTATTGTTTGTTGGTAGAATTCATTTGCTTTAACTGTTACTCGATGTTCCACTGTATGGAATGTGTAGATGTATTCCACCGTTTATAGATTTAATAAAACTGTAAAAAGAAAAGCAAGGGAATGATGGTTACCTGGTTAACTCATACACTGGGAGGTAGGACAGTTGGAGAAGTCTCACGTAGTTAGATGTAGGTTATTTTTAAGGTCCTCGCTTTTACTTTGGTAGGTTTTTATTATGTTATTAAAAAGGAATGAATGAATGAACAATTACACCCTAGGTGAGAGTGGGCCAGAAACCAAGGATTATGGTCAATCTAAATCTGTGTGCCAGAGGTTTATAGAAAACAAAAGATAAAATGTGTATTAGGATGGGTTTTGCCAAGAGTTGGTGCAGAGAATTCCCTCCTGTGTGTTGGATGGAATTAGCCTCTGCTTGGCTTTGCCTGGAAAATCCCCTTCTTGGGTCTTCTCTCCACTAGTGACTCTCAAAGCATTACCCTCAGCATCATAGGGGAGCTCTCTGGAAATGCAGATGCTCAGGCCCCACTCCAGACCCGCTGAATCAACCAGCGAGGGTGGCCCCAGCTACATCACAAGCTCCCAGGCGATTCAAAGGCACATTAAAGTCTGAGATCCACTGTTGTATACTAACCTTCCAGAGTTTTTAAATCTTGCAATGTGCCTGGGAATTTCTAAACTTCTCACTGAAGGAAAAATCTTGCTAGCCTTTACACAATGTCAAGGTTTTATAAACCAAACATGCTAGTGTAGAGCCAATGAAATATACCAAATGGGAGCAACAATCGCAGAGTCAATAAATGTTAGCATAGGTAGGAGGCATGGAGGAAAATTTTCTCTAAATATTGTTTCTTATATAGTTTCTTATGTGTTTATGAATTCTAGACTCACTCATGGTACCCTGAGATGTTTAGCAAAAGGACTCCCAAGTCCAGGACTTGGAGGTTAGGGATGCTCATAGTTTGGCCACACCCTCTCTCCACCTTTCCCAGGCCTATCCCAGTATTTTGCTTAAGCAGATTTTCACTTGCCCTTAAGGAGAACAGCTGGCCGCTCTGTAGGCTGTTTGAAGTTAGTATTTCTAACGTCTGCTCCTTTCTTTCTCTCCATATTCCACTCCCATAAATATGAGGTTTATGGAAAAAGTCAGTGGTGGACACATACGTATGAAACCCAACTCTTGACAGATACCTTCCTTAGAATCTCATTTTTGTGCCCTCAAGATTAGAAATAAGAAAATAAGCTATATATGCACGTGATCCCAGAAAACAAGTCCCATCAGGCAGCTTTTAACATGTCATTACTGTGGGTATAACAGCCACCCCACAGGGGCACCCATTGTCAAATGCTTGGCCATTAGCTACCTAAGAACAGGAAACGTACCCATTTTGCTTCTCAAATCCCACAGAACCTACTTAGTAGCACAGTATTCTACACATAGTGGATTCGGTAAGTGCTGAAGGCTAGAACAGATTTCTCTGTAGGGTGTTATGTTATCGTTACGCTATGTTTAATTTGCACCCTACATGGTGTTGCACCATCTAGGTTTTTAAGCTATTTGAGTTCAAATATCCACAACCTATTAAAAAAAGAATAATAAGTAGTACTATTATTTATATAGCATAGAAGTTTCTGTCATTCCTTCAGTGGGAGTCAGCCCTGCAGCGAACGTGAGATGGGAGACACAGATCTACGGTTCCCTTGGACAGTCTGCGGTTCTGCATCCCTCGCCAGGTGTATGCACCTCCGTGCTCTGAGTGTGATTCTGCTATCTAAGGGTGTGCTTTTCTTGTGTCGTATAATCTCTACACGCAGACTGACTACCTACTGATTTTGGTGCTTAAACAAAGGAAGGTCAGTGCACCAGTGCTTTGGGAAAACTGGCCTGTGCTGAGCTTTGGGGAGAGGAGATAGATCCATGCAGGTATCTTCCTGAGGAATCTCAGAGGCATCTTGACTAGACAAAACATTGCCTTATGCCATGTAGGATTTGACCCACTGTCATCTTAATAGTTGCAAATGTTCATTGTGCCTTATGATATACCAAGTACTCTGCTAAGCACCTCTGAACATGTGCTCAGGTCGTCAAAATATGTCCTGTCGGCTTCTTCTGGGCTTCTAGCCTTGAAAAGTGCATCTCTATTTTTCTTGATGGAGTGGAGAAAACTGGCCCCAAGACTGGTAATATGGTGCTTTGAAATACCCCTCATTTGAATAGGGTATGAAAAAGTGCTTTCTCCACTTTGGAGGAACCGGCTTTGTATGAGCCTCTCCTCCCTTTCTCCCTTGTCCGGGATGTAGTTCCACTCTTTATCCTTGGCCTTGACAACCAAAAGCATACTCTGTAAGGAATTAGAATCTCATCTTTGTGCCTTCCCTACCCAAATGACAGCCCCTTAGAAAATAAGCTATATATGCACGTGATCCCAGAAAACAAGTCCCGTCAGGCAGCTGGTAACACCTGTCACGGCAAGAATGGGGCCGTGAGAGTGCAGTCAATAAAGTGCCTTTGTATTCCATGTGGGATGTATGAGAGACCAAGGGACGCAGTGATAGAATCAAATTTTAATTGGGGCTTCATTGATTGGAAACATAACCTGTTTACAAGATAATTCCAAAAGTAATAGCTCTGGAGCAGCCTGTCTGTGGCTTTTCTGTTGTCTAGGAGCTCTCCCTGGGAAGGGCACGTCTGAGAGCTGACAGGTGCTGTCATGCACGTGTTGGGGGTGACCAGCACTCAGGTGGCCTTACGAATGTTGACTGAATGAGGCAGCAGTGTCCAGTGATCCCGACCTGCTGGTATTCATGCCCTGGTATTGTAACAGAGGGAATGGCCTGGAAAAAAAAAACGGCAAAAGTATTTTCTGTCTCTTCCAAACATCCTCCACTCCTTTCTGAGAGCTAAACCCTTGCATCCCTGCCTCAGGCCAGTGGTCCGGAGAGGCGGGGCAAGTCTTTTGTTTATTTGTGCAACAGGAGATGGCCCAGCCGGACCTGGTAAAGGGAGGTCCTGGGCGGAGGTCACGAGATTGTCTTCAGCAGAGATGGATGATCAGAATTGTCAACTGTAGCTGAACAGTAATTGCCTGAAGCTGACAACCCATCCTTTAAAAGCTTTGTGTTTCTGTGAATTTCGAGGAAATTTGGATTTTGGCACAAGTGGGTCTCCCATTTTTCCTCCTTTGCCAGCAAAGTAATGCAACGTCTCTTTCCTTCAACCTCAGACCACTTGTCCTCGTTCTTCTGGTTTGGCCTCATGGACAAGTGCTGAGTTTTCGGTGACAGTATAAGCTCATCTCTTTGAATGTCATCTAGTCCTTGTGACTTACTTTTTTTGTGTGTAGCAAAATGCATATAACCTAAAATTTATTATCTTAGCTGCTTTTAAGTGGACGGTTCAGTAGAATTAAGTATGTTCACATTGTGCGACCCACCTCCAGACCCTTTTCATTCTGCAAGTCTGCAACTGTGATATCTCCCTGTCCTCCCTCCCCGCAGTCCCTGGCAATCGCCATTCTTCTATCTCCAGTAATTTGATAACTCTGGGTACCGCACATGAGTGGAGTCACACAGGGCTTGTCTTTTTGTGACTGGCTTATTTCACTTTTTAATGTCCTCAAGCTTCATCCATGTTGTAGCGTATGTCAGCATTTCCTTTTTTTAAAGAGCTGAACAATATTCCATTGTATGGATAGACTACATTTTGCTTATCCATTCACACATCAGTGGGCACTTGTGTTGTCTCCACCTCTTGGCTACTGTGAATAATGCTGCAGTGAACATAGTTATACAAACAGTGACTTTCGCTTTTAACAAGGAAATATATCAAAAGTGGTGGATGTCAGTTCCAAGGTTAGGTCAAAAAAGACTCTAGATCTGTCTTGCTTACCCTCTCTGGCTGGGTCTCCCGGACAAAAGCTGCTGTGTTGTGAGCTGTCCTGTGCAGAGGCCCACGTGGCCAGAAACTGAAGGAGGCTCCAACCAAAAGCCAGTGGGGACTGGAGTGAGACTGGAAGTAGATCCTCCCTTGGTCACACCGTGAGGTATCTGCAGCCCCAGCCGACACCTCAGTTGTAGTCTTGTAAGAGACTCTGAGCCAGGGCTAAGCCACTCCTGGATTCCTGATCCACAGATAAACTGTGAAACAATAAGTGATTGGTATTTTAAGCCTCTGAGTTTTGGGTAATGTGTCCTGCAGGGTTAGATAACTAACACACTGAATGCCTCTCAGGTGGGCTCCAATTCTTAATGCTCTAGTCACTGAGAGCTTATGGTAACTCAGGCCGTGGTGACTGGTCAAACCTTGGGAAGATCATGCAGGCGTTTGTAAGAATGACAAACATTTGGAGCACTAACTAGATGTCAGGCACCGTTATAAGCATTCTTCACCATTATAAGCATTCTTGCATTTTCCTATTCAGTTCTTTTGTTCCTCAAAGCTAGCCCCAGTTGGATTCCTATTCAGTTCTTACAAATTCCTTCTGAGAGTAGGTTTTCTTACCACCCCCATTTTCTAGATGAAGAAACTGAGGAACACAGAGGTGGTTCCTTGGCCAAGTCCACAGAGTGAGCAGGTGGTGGGTCCAGGATGGGAACCCAGGTGGTTGGACAGACGTACAGACTCAAATTCCTCATCAGCCCATGGCCCTGCCCGTCTGTAGCACTAAGCTGGGCCCAGGAGTTCCAGGTGGTCAGTGCAACGCTTGGTCCTGCAAGCTCATGGGGCAGCTTGAGTAGAAAGACTGGCATGTTTTCCCTCTCTTTGTACTTAGAGTTCTCTCCTTTCAGTAAAAAAGAATAATGTGCCTGTCCACTTTCCCACCCCGTGAGGGACGCTGGGAA
>CAUYRT010064268.1:0-25253 GCA_963574885.1 Lepilemur ruficaudatus
TACAGGCATGCACCACCATGCCCGGCTAATTTTTTTGTATATATTTTTAGTTGGCCAATTAATTTCTTTCTATTTTTAGTAGAGACGGGGTCTCACTCTTGCTCAGGCTGGTTTTGAACTCCTGACCTTGAGGGATCCACCGGCCTCGGCCTCCCAGAGTGCTAGGATTACAGGCGTGACCCACCGCGCCCGGCCCAATCATTATATTTTTAAGTATCATTAGCTCTACAAGCATTTTCTGTGACCAGCTATCTGGCTATCTTGCATAGAAGACTTAACTAGCTCAAAAACCAGGAATTCGCGTTTTGGGGGGGTTTTTTGGTAGAATAACCTCTTTGTGTTACTCCAGGAAAATATCACCTGTTAAATCTACAAGCAAACTAAGAACTCAAAATACTGTCAAGAGACATGTGATGTAGGGGAATGAATCTTCATCTAGAAATCAAGAGTCGTAATTTCTAATCACATTTTCACAGCTGGATTACTTGTGTGACACTAGGAAAATAAGTCTTTCTGGTTTTCAAATTCTTCCTCTACAAAATGAAGTTGTTGGACTAAATAACTAATTCAAAGATATTTTGATATTGTCACATATCCATGTTCAATGGCTTCTGGGTGATGTAGAACAAGAATCATAGAAGCGAAGTATGATTGTACATTTACCATGATGAATAATCATGTACTTGGGCTTATGTAAGGATTTGAGTTCAAATAACTAAAACTTTGAGATCATTGAACAAAATTATTTTAGCTCTTCTACTTTCATTTTCTTTTCTATTATTATGTGATCTCATGAATGATTAATTTATGAATAATAGAAAATGTTTCATGTTATGCCATTACAGTGGAAATAGCCTCTACATAGATTTCTTCTAATGGTAAGGTGAATATAACCAAAGACCGATGTTTGAATTCATATTGTTTCCTTGAATGCAGAAACTACCTTATAGGAAAATGGCTTGGCCCCTTTTGAGGTGAAGGTTGGAATGTGCAGTAAGATATAAGGGGAAGTTTTACCACTGCAGAGTCCAAATTTTGCTAACTAGAACTCTGCCACACTACTTTCTGATTCAGAAGAGGATAAATAGTGTATAAACTGAGCTCTGCTGAAGTAATCATTTTTATTAGCATGATTTTCATCTGACCCTGAATTGACCCTGGAGTGCTAATTATACTTAAACTCTAAGTATAATTGTGAACATAAGGTAAATGAAGAATATATGAACCTGAATGAATTGACAAAGTCAGCTATGTAAAAACAGATACTTAGAGGTCAAACTAAACTAATATGTAAATCCATAATGATTTTCACCTCCAGAAATAGAGGTTATTCTTTCCCTTAAAATAATTACTGTCATTCTAGCTTTATAAGTATGCATGGTTATTGCTTTGTAGACATGCTGCTTTCAAATCTTACTTTTCCTTCTATTTTATAATCCTTATTATAGTATTTTTATGTTGAACTATTCTCATTTAAAAATGTTTCTGTTTTCTTAATGCAGGAACAATTGACCTTGTCCAAAGCAATCTTGTTTTTATATAAAATGTCAAGCTAGTGAAGACATGTACAAAAGGAAAAATGCTGCAAGCAGGAAATGCTATTCAGTTTGCATTTTATTGCATCAGCATATCTAAATGTTCCTCTTTAGGCCAATAAGTACCTATCTTATGCTTACTTTTTCCAAAATGTTTTCAGTTTCTTTAAAATTTAAGCTGCTGACCACTCTTTCATAGGGCAGAATTCAGGTAAACATTGTAAAGGAATAAAAGCTTTGCAATTGACTTTTATTAATATATATGTGATTATGCAATACAATCCCAAATTATTTGAAAAGCTAAAGATTGGGCACTAACCTGGGTGTTGAATGAGGAGGACCATATCAATGCTGAACCCTTCAATGTTATGTTTTGATATAAAAAGTATTTACAGAGTATTGCGTACATTTTCTCTCCATTGCTATTTGTAGTAATAAGGCTTGGCCATGATTAATGTATTTTCCCTGATTGACACCTTAATTATGAATAAGTCCACAAGATTATCTCATACTTCAAAGAAATAGTCATTTTCCTAATAGTCTTTGTATTATCTGATGTATGTTCAGCAAAATCATCACACTAGCTTACCACCAATTATAGTAGTATTGATATAAAAAATTAAGACCACACAAAGAAAGATTACAGAAAAGTAATTACAAGACATTTGAGGTTAGTTTTGATGGAATTATTAATTGAAAACCAAAGAAAGTACTTGATTTAGATCAAGCAAATAGAATCTTCTTGACTCAAAGCTCCAACCTCATTTTATTTGATATTAAAACATTAGGGTAACTGATTAAAAGTTCCAAACACATTTGCCAACAATCTAATTGTATTTACATTTTAACAAAACTATGGCTTCTATTTTCTCCCAGATCTGAAGTCTGATTTTTCAGACTTTATTCCCAACTCCTCAATTCTCTACCAAAGCACTTGACAACCAATCAAGACAAGTTATAGTAGATCATAATAGAATTGGAGAGCACATGCATTTTTAGATAGGGAAATAGAATGTTAAGAATGGTAAGACACCTAGCATTGTGCTTGGAACACAGTGAATGGCAGATTCTTTGTTGTTTGATTGTAAGATTGATGCAATGACAAAGTACAAATGATTGACTCATCTTGGCTAGCTATGATGACCCCACATGTAATGCAAACACATTTATCCACAATGGTATTATAAATCCCATGACCAAGGCAAAAACACAAATTGGAAAGACATCTAAGCATCACATGCATTATAATGTAACAAATTTTACTCTTAAATTCTCATTTCATTTATTGAAGAATAAATTGGTTTATTCAAGTCTAGGTTCATTTTGCCTGCTAGCTTAGCTACAGATATTCATAATGCTTGACAAACAGCTATGCTGGTCCTCTGTGGCTCTCACAGTGAACATTTTATGAAAAATACTATTAAACAGATGCATACATCATAAGAATTACAAAGGTAGAAAAGCCATTTCTGCCACCTAAAATCTATTGTCCAGGGAGATTCTTAACTTTTAATAATACAAATAGAAGGGACTCCATAAGCTTTAAGTAATATAATATTTATATTTTATTCATACTTACAAATATGATTATATTGAGTATTTACAATTCTTTTGCAAGATTATAAAAAGAATGTTTCTATAAATGTTGCATTTTGAATTCTATCCCAAATAAATATTCGCAAGCAGTGATGTTTCATATTAAACTATAATTTTTATTTTCTTCAAATTTTCTATTATGAATTCTCTTTGTAACTCAAACACCTTAAAATGTTCAAAGTGAAGAATATATTATACAATGTAATAAATACATTCTGCTTCAGATGAAACTAGTCTCTCTTTTTTCTCTCTGAATGTATTCTATCTAGACATTGTTCTTTATAAAGCATGCTTAAATGCCTTTGGTGAATGTTTTAACTATCACATTAGTCCTATATTTATAGTATCCATAAATAAATATTTGGGCAATAAATAAAATTCTCATTTAAATCAATTTTTAAATTTCTTTTCAATTTTCTACATAAGAGACTGACCAAAGTTCAGTAAAAATGCAGAATTGAAAAATCTTAAATAGTTGATTATTAAACCAGTTTTTAGATTATCTGATACTCTGACTGATATGCAATAAATGTTTAATAAATGTTAATTTAAAAAATAAAAATAATGACTAGTATTTACAAGTGCTCATTCTATGCCTGTAATTATGGTAATTGCGGTACATGCATTATCTTGTTTCATCACAACCCTAGGAATTGGCTTTATGGATCAATGATCCCTAACAAGGCTACCATCTAGTGGCAATTAATTTAAACTTTAATCAGTTACCTCAGCATTGTTATTCTAGCATCCAAAGGAAGGCTTGAGAATTCTGTTACAAGGACAAAAATTATATGTTCAATATTTGATTTCAAAATAACATGAAATACTAAGTTAATTGTTTTGTAGGCTACTTCTGTACATTTAAATATGTCCTATTTTGATACTTTGTGTTAATGAATCTGACCACTATGAAAATATGATACCAAATTTTGTGGACAATCGGGATATTAATTTAGAAATGTCTCTTACTGTTTCTAAAATAATATATTATTTTTATTAAGTCTTTATATCATTATCACCTAGACTAAAACATTGTTCAATTCAATGCTCATCATATTACAGAATGAAATAATTTTCTTTTATAGATAGGTGAGAGTAAGAAGAAAAAAATCTGAAAGATCTATGGGAATAAATGAACAGAGAAAGAAGTAGGAACTACCTGTTTATGCAGAAAACTATCAGCATTCTCAAACAATTTCTCTTGACTGAAAACCTATTGGTATTTGCAATTTGGGGCAACACAGAATGTAACAGGTTTATAAGTGGTTTCCATGGCACAATCCACATATCACCCAAAATCTCCACGTACTTGGAATTGAGCTAAAAGATCTCATGGGACTTCACACTCAATTACAAAGTGCTGTGAAGGGTGCCTTTATGCTGGTTTGCTCAATTAATTACAGCAAGTGTCACCATGGACAGCTTGCAGCAGTTAATTGAATTTGACAGGTTAACTTGAGAGCCATTTTCACTGAATGCATTAGGGAGTTAGGGCAACTAAAAGGGCTGCCCAAAACAGAAGAGTCAAGTGAAAAAAATAATCATAGTGGAGTCAGCACTAGGTAGTTTAGAAATATTTATCTCCAAAAGGAAAGAATGACCAGAGAATACATCAGTGGGATGTCATTTCATTGTTCTTATATTCTAGCAGACTGTCCAATTTGCTTCCATTTTAGGAATTTCTATACTGAGATTTATAATTTTAGAGACTTTTGAATTATTTTAATAACTGAATGCAACAAAATTATATTACTATTTCATGCTTCCTATTGGACACATCTAAAACCATAGGTACATAATTTTAAGTTTAAATTTGATTTCATTTTTTTCTTCCTCCTGCTTTAAAATTGTCTCCTCCTCCTGTATGTCTGATGTTTGTCAAAACATTAACAAAAAAACAGTAAATCTAATTCCACATATCGTCTTTGACTTTTTTTCCTTTAACAATTCTTCTGCTTAACACCTTTCAGTAATTCCCATTGCTTCTATTCCTCAAAAACCTCTAAAATCCCTGTTGTAAACTCACTATCATTTTTCTAGTTCAGACCCTCATCACATTAACTTGTTTAATTATAATATTTTTTAAGTTTCCTATCTGATAGCCCTGCCTTCATTTTCTGTGCTCCTACCCTTGAGTCCATTCTCTACACAGTCTTAATGTGAGTGGTTTTTCTATAGTGCAAATTTGATTATGCTATTTCCATCCCTGGGAGATTGAGAGGTGGATTATTATGTTAAATTTAATTGGTTAAATTTAAATAGGCATATACAGGCTAGTGACTACTGTATTGAACAGTGCAGCTCTGGAGGAATCTCTAAAAATCGAAAATAAAATATAAAAATTAAACTAGAATTCTAAAGAGGCATTTCACTTACCCAAAACAAAGCAGACAAAGAGAAACAGAGGGACACAAATCAAAGGGAGATAACAACTAAACAAATACCAAAATGGTAGATACAAACTCAACCATATCAACAACTGTATTGAATATAAATGGGCCAAACAATCCAACTAAATGGTAGAGATTTTGAGACTGGATTTAAAGACAAGAGCTAGACACCTATAAGGTGTCTACAAGATATGTACTGTAAAGATAAAGCCTTAGGTTGAATGTAACATGATGTGTAAAAGATATACAATGCAAACAGTATGCATAAGAAAACAGGACTGCCTGTTTTAACAAAAAGAAAATGGATTTTCAAAAAAGTAAGATTAATGGAGATAAAGGAAATAATTTTTTAAATATAAAGGTAAAAACAAAAGAAGACATAACAACAATAAATGTGGATATCTCCAACAGTAAAACTTCAAAATACAATAAGAAAACATTGACAAACCTAAAGAGAGAAATAGACAATCCCCCTGTGTAACTAGATATTCTAACACTCCTCTTTCAGTAGTTAATAGGATAGGAAATAAAATTAGTAAGGATATAGAAGTTTTGAACAAGACTATCACCTAACTTGGCCTAATAGACATGTCTTCATAAATTTTTAAAATATATATTTCTAATTGACACATAATAATTATATATATTTATGGGGTACCATGTGATATTTTGATACATGTATAAAATGTGTAATGATCAAACAACCATGGTAATTAGCATATCTCCCACCTCAAATCTTTATCATTTCTTTGTATTAGTAACATTCAAAATCCTTTCTCTACTTGAAAAAATACAATAAATTATTGCCTATTATAGTCATCCTACAGTGCTATAGAATACTAGAACTATTCCTCCTATCTAGGCATAATTTTGTATCCATTAATTAACCTCTCCCTGTTCCTCTTACCTCCTACTCTTTCTAGCCACTAGTAACTACTATTCTGCTCTCTACTTCTATGAGATCAGCTGTTTTAGCTTCTACATATGAGTGAGTACATGTAGTAATGGTATTTCTGTGCCTGAATTATTTGACTTAACCTAATATCCTCCAGGCTCATCCATGTTGCTGTGAATGACAAAATTTGATTCTTTTTTACTGCTGAATAGTATGCTATTGTGTATATATACCACATTTTCTTTATCCATTCATCTGTTAATGGACACATAGTTTATTTTTATATCTTGGCTTTTGTGAATGTTGCTGCAATAAACATGGGAGTGAAGCTATCTCTTTGACATACTAATTTACTTTCATTTGGATATATACCCAGTAATAGAATGGCTGCATAATATGGTAATTCTATTTTTATTTTTGGATACTCAAAAAGGCAAAAATAGATAATATAGATACCTCTACACTAATTTACATGTACACCATCCATGTCTAAAAGTTCTCTTTTGTCTGCATCCTCACCAGCATTTGTTATCACTTGTTTTTCTGATAATAGCCATTCTAACCAAAGTGAGATAATATCTCATTGCAATCTTTGATTTGTATTCTCCAATGCTTAGTGACATTGAGTATTTTTTCATACACTTTTTGGCTGTTTTTGTATTCTTTTGAAAAATACCTATTCAGATCATTTGTCCATTTTTAATCTTTTCTTTTCTTTTTTTTTTTTTTTGCTGTTGGGTTGTTTGAGTACCTTGTACATTCTAGATATTAATTCCTTATTGCATGAATAGTTTGCAAACATTTTCTACCATTCTTCAAGTTGCTTCTTAGCTTCTGATTTTTTCTTCTGCTATGCAGATTTTTTTGTCTGATATAATCCCATTTGTATATTTTTGGTTTTGTTGCCTATGTTTTTTGAGGTTTTAATGGTAAAAATCTTTGTGCAAATCAATGTACTGAAACATTTCCCCTATGTTTTCTTCTAGTAGTTTCATAGTTTCTTTCATTTATTTTGAGTTGATTTTTGTGTATAATAATAGATAGGGGTCTAGATTCATTCTTCTGCATACGGATATCCAATTTTCCCAGAATCATTTTTATTGAAAGAATTTTCCTTCGCCCAAATATGTTCTTGAAGCCTTTTTTTGAAAGCAGTTGGCTATCCTATGTACATTTATTTCTGGGTTTAGTATTCTGTTCTATTGGTTTATGTATCTATTTTTATGCCAGTACAATACTGTTTGGTTACTATAGCTTTGTAGCATATTTTGAAGACAGGTAGTATTATACATACAACTTTGTTCATTTTGCTCAAGATTGCTTTGGATATTCAGAGTATTTTGTAGTTACATACAGATTTTAGATTTTTTTCTATTTCTGTGATGAATGACATTGGTGTTTTGATAGGAACTGAATTGACTTTAGATTGCTTTGGATAGTATGGTCATTTTAACAAAATTTTTCTACTGATCCATGAACGTGAGATGTCTTTCCTTTTTTTCTTTTGTTTTGTTTTTGTGTCCTCTTCAATTTCTTTCATTTGTGTTTTATAGTTTTCATTGTAGAGATCTTTAACCTCTTTGGAAAATTTATTCCTATGGTTTTTTCCCTTTGGTGCTTAATGTAAATAGGATTGCTTTATTGATACATTTTTAATCTACATAAATGTGACTTATTTTTGTACGTTGATTTTACATCCTGCATTTTTAATGAATTTATCAGTTTCAAGTTTTTTGATGGAGTCTTGAGATTTCTCTATAGATAAGATCAGATAGTCTGAAAATAGAGACAATTTACTTCCTTCTTTCTAATTGTGAATGCCTTTTCTTTCTTTGTTTTTCCTAATTACTCTGGCTGGGTCTTCCAATACTATGTTGTACAAGAGTGGTGAAAGTGGGCATCCTTGTCTTATTCTAGTTCTTAGAGGGAAAGCTTTCAGCTTTTCCCCAATTAGTATGATGTTGGCTGTAAGCTTGTCATATGTGTGTGTGTGTGTTTAGGTATGTTCCTTCTACACCTAATCTATTATTATCCTGAAGGGATGATGAACTTTATCCAATGCATTTTATGCATCTATTGAGATGATAACATAATTTTTAATCTGTTGATGTATCTCTTTATTGATTTGTATATGCTGCACCATCCTTGTATTCCTTGGATAAGTCCCACTTGATCATGGTGTATAATCTTTTTGATGTTTGTTGGATTTGATTTGGCAGTATTTTGTTGAGGATTTTTGCCTCTATGTTCATCAGGGATGTTGGCTTGTTGTTTTCTGGTTGTTGTGTTCTTGTCTGGTTTTGGTTTCAGGGTAATTCCAGCTTCATATAGTGAGTTAGAAAAAATTCCCTCCCCTTGAATATTTTGGAATAGTTTAAAAATAATTGGTGTTAGTTCTTCTTCAAAAGTTTGGTAGAATTTAGCAGTGATGCCACTTGTTCCTGGGCTTTTCTTAGAGATATTTTAAAAATTAATTCAACCTCATTATTCATTATAGTTCTGTTTCAGTTGTCTATTTTCTCCTGGTTCAATCTTGATAGTTTGTGTGTGTCCAGGAATTTATTCATTTCCTCTTTGTTTTCCAGTTGCTTAGCATGTAGTTGTTCATAATAGTCTGTAATGATCCTTTGTAGTTCTGTGGTATCAGTTGTAATGTCTCTTTTTTCATTTAATATTTTATTTATTTGGGTCCTCTCTTTTTTTCTTAGTCTAATCAATAATTTTTTATTTTGTTTATCTTTTCAAAAATGACTCTCCACTTAATTGATCTTTTGTCTATTTTATACTATTTCATTTATTTCTGTTCTGATATTTATTATTTCTTTTTACTAATTTTGAGTTTCATTTTTTCTTGCTTTTCAAGTTCCTTGAGGTATATCACTAAATTGTTTATTTGAAATTTTTTTTACTTTTTTATGTGTGTATTGCTATAAACTTCCTTCTTACTACTGCTTTTTCTGTATTTCTAGGTCTTAGTATTTTCTATTTCTATTTGTTTCAGAAATTTTTTAACTTCCTTCTTAATTTCTTCTTTGGCCCATTGCTTGTTCAGGAACACATTTAATTTCTATGTGTTTGTACAGTTTTGAAATTTTCTCTTGTTATTTATTTGTAGTTTTATTCCACTGTGATCTAAAAAAATACTTGATATAATTTTAATTTTTAAAAATATACTGTGGCTTGCTTTGGGGCTTAGCATATGGTTAATTCTAGAAAATGTCCCATGAGCTGATAAGACAGTGTGTATTCTGCTATTGTTGGATGAAATAATCTGTAAATGTCTGTTAGGTCCATTTGTTTTATCATGCACTTCAAATTAGATATTTGTTGATTTTCGGCCTAGATGATCTCTTTAATGCTAAGAAGAGGTTGAATTTTTCTCTCTCTTTAGATCTAATATTATTTTCTTTATGTTTCTGGGTGCTGCAGTGTTTGATGCATATATATTTACAACTGTTATATCCTCCTAGTCTATTGATCCCTTTGTCATTATTTGTGGCCCTCTTTATCTTTCTTTTCTATTTGTCGTTATTGGCTTAAAGTCTATTTCATCTAATATAAATATAGCTACTCCTATTCATTTTTGGTTTCTATTTGCATGGAATATATTTTTCTGTCTTTTTACTTTCTGTTTTTAAGTTTTCTGTAGGAAGTATATTGTTGGATCTTTCCCCCTCAACCCCATTCAGCCAGTTGACATCTTTTAAGTGAGAAACTTAATCCATTTATATTCAAGGCCATTATTGATAGGCAAGGGCATACTCCTGTCATTTCATTATTTGTTTTCTGCTTGTTTTGTATTCCCTTTGTTTCTTTCCCTTTCTTTTATTATTTGTATTTGTAGTTTGGTGGTTTTTTTGGAAGTGTTAGGCATTGATTTCTTTGAGTCCATTTATATGAAGTTCAAGGACAGGCAAAACTAATCTTTTGTGACACAAACTAAAAGACTGGGTTCTTGAGTTGCTGGAAAGGGTAAGAATTTTCTGAGGTAATGGAAATACTTTATACCTTGATTTGAAGGTGTTTATTCTAGTATATACATATACCAATACATATTTTATGCATTTCACTCTATATAAATTTTACCTCGATTACAACAAAAAGGTTGAATATAAAAACTTTGCTACCAAAGGAAAAAATTTAATTAGCCTGTGAAAATTTTCACATTCACTTGGAATAAAGGAAATGTAAGTAAAAACAAAAGAAATATGTCATTTTTACTCACTTAATAGACAAATTTGAATAATAATAGATACTGAAGAAGATATCATACTTTCCTAGTGGGTTATTAAATGTACATACTGTTTCTGAAGAACATGTCCTCTGACTCAGTAATTCAACTTTTACAAATAATAACATATGCAGGGAAATTTTAACATTGATGTATATCCATGTGATTTTTTAATAATATTAAAGTATAAACAACTGAAATTTCTCAAAATAGAATAATTGCACTGATTAAATAGATGGCAAACCATGTGTAAATTGAAAACTGGGTTTTTAAAAAATACATTGTGTTATTATAGAAAAGCACTCCTGGTATAACATAAAATGAAAAATAAGTTGATAGTTCAAAAAATACATTCAGTAATGTTATAATTTATGAAAAAACATACAGATATATTAAAAATAAAAGTGCAGCATACATTCACAATGTTTCTTGAGTGACAGAATTATAGTGGAACTTATATAATCTTCTATATACTTTCGTGTTTTGTGATTTCTTCAATAAACATTTATTATTTTTATAAATGCTTATATTTGTAAGCTATTTTATATTAATACATTTAAAAAATGCTTTAGTTTACTATCTCTGGCTCAGATTATCTTCAGAGTAAACACTGCCTAGAAATTTGTCACTGACTATTTTTCAGACAACCTGCTGTGATAATACATCTCATTAGTGTTTCTTCTGGGGAGTTAAAAATACATACAAATATAGGAACGTGTGCATCTATATATATGTGCATACATATATATCATCATTAAGATTTAACAAAGGAAAATGTTAAATTATTAATATAAAAAATTAAATTATAAGTCAAATGACTGTGATTAACTAATATACTTTGGCAATTAAACTCTTATCATATACATGGTTTGCAAATATGTTCTCCCATTTTTTGCATTGCCTTTTTTCATTTTGTTGATTGTTTCTTTTGCTGTTCAAAAGCTTTTAACATATATTCCTACATTTATTTTTGCTTTTAATGTTCTAAATATGTAAGGAACTCATACAACTCAATGGCAAACAACAAATAAACTGATTTAAAAATGGGCAAAGGACCTGAATAGACATTTTTTCAAAGAAGCCATAATATTAATAATTATGTTGTATAACTTAAATATATACAATTTTTATTTGTCAATTACATTTCAATAAAGCTGTTAAAAAGTCAAATATCTATGTTAATAAATGAAGCAATTACATTCAATGAAAGATTTTCCTAAGACTTACTTATAATTTAAATTTTCCTAATATGAAATTGACCTCCTTTTGTCATCTAAGTATTCTGTGTAGAATTCAAAATGAGGAAAGAAAACATTTTATTCTATTAGTGAAGTTTTTAGTATTGTATTCAAGAACAATTATTCGTGAAAAATAACTCCCAATCATTATTTATAATTTTTCTTCTACTTACAGTAAGATTTCTATGTCAAGCACAAGAAATATTTGACCTTGAGTTGTTACCATTACTGAATTAGTTACTTAACATTCACCCTACTTAAACTGACAAGAATTACTTTTTTTTCTGGAATTATAAGAAAACTTTTTTTAAAACTCTGCGCCATACACAGAATCCACAAAATTTTTGACTGTCACGAAGATCAAATATTTATATTATGTTCTATGGAAGGAACTTGGAAAGGCAAATATTACTTATTTGTTAAGAACTATGACTGGAGAGCATTCTAAATGAGAAGGATTTAGGTGTAGAAGTTGTGTAAACAAAGAATGGTTTGAATTTGATGTCACAGTAAAGATGTATAAACATAGTGATTTTTTTTTTGATGCTTCACAGAACTATTTGCATTAAAATGGAATGTGTTTTCAAATGTAAAACCTCAGTAAATTTACAAAATATTTAAGTGAACTTATAACTCAGAAACTTTAAGATGAATTTCCAATATGAAATTATCTATTTGTAAAAAGAGATGTAGACAATGGGTCACTAGCCTACAACAACTAATTTAAAAGTACAAAAGGCAATCAACATGAATTGATTTTATTTAAACTGGAAAAGTTATGTTTATTTACTCTTTATATCAAGTTTTTGATGGAAGTTTGAACATACTGAAACTCTTTTTACTAAAAAAATTCTGATGGACTATATCATTTAATATTTTTAGTACATAACTGAGCTAGTAAAGAAAGAAATGGACATCCCCAAAGCCAGATAGGGAAGATGTCAAAGTCTGAGGCAACCATGGAGCTTCAGCCAATTCCCAGCAACTGCTGTTTTAATGACCTGACAAAGCAAAAAAGATAACTACTAGGACTTGAACAAGGTTGGAAATTTGAATAGAAACACCCACATACAAGCTCTGGTAGAATCCAAAGTGAACTTAAAATTCACATGTTAAGCTATAAATATTTAAACAGATCTTTCATGGGGATGCAAGTCCTCCAAATAAAGCAGGACATTCTTAAAACTGATTACTCTTTTCACACTTTAATGTAGCACAAGTTAAACAAAATAGAAAAGTGGCTAGAAATACAATTTACCAAAACTGAACTTCATAGCCATAAAAAGCATAAAGAGATAAATTTCTAGGGAAGAAATAGCTATTAATAAGCAACATCTCTCTCTCCCTTTCTCTCTCTCTCTCTCTCTCTCTCTCTCTCTCTCTCTCTCACACACACACACACACACACACACACACACACACACAATTTATCAGGTCCAAATTTTTTATAACCTCAATATTCAAATACCAATGGTATATAAATTGTTCCAGAATATAGAAAACGAAGAAATACCTCAAATTTATATATTGAAGTTTATATAGCATTAATACCTATGCTTGATAAATTTATAATAAATGAAACAAGAAAATGGAAAGAAAACTAACCCATCTCACAAATATCAGTGTGAAAACCCTAAATAAAATATTAGCATATATATTACAGCAGCACATGGAGAAATTCACACAGCAAGACCATTATTCTAGGAATGCAAAAGTGCAAGGACAATTCAGTATTAGGATATTAATTAATATAATTTATCATATTGATTAATATAAAGAGAAACATAAAATATAACTTTCATCCCTGATTCAAAAAAAACTTAATGAACTAGGAATTTAATAGACACTATATAATTATCTATATAATTTATTCAATGCAATTAAAAAATAGATAAGATTTTGAGACATAAAGTAGGAAAAAAGTAAAACTATACCACTTTCTACAATAACTGATAGAGTACTTGAAAAATATATAATTAATTATAAAACCAACATAAGGCAAATAATTTCCAAAGTAACCAGACATATAATTAATATACAACAAAGCAGTAGCCTTCATATACCTAAACAACTAGTTAGGAGACAAAACAGAAAGGAAAACTCTTTTTATACTAGCAACACTCCATAAAATGGAAAAAAAATCCACTTAGCAATAAAATTAGCAAAAAAAGGTATGAAAACTAAATAAGAAAAACTTTTTAAAATCCCAAATGATTCAAAAATAGCCAAAAGCAACTGAAAATATATCCTTTGGGCATTATCCTCACTTGGACACCAACTTAAGAGTTAGGGGTTCCTCAAGGCCACACTCATTTCTCACATCAATTGCAAGTGTGGGGGTCCCCGAGACCACCTTTAGCTTTGATAATTCATTAGAGGAACTCACAGAACTCACCGTTACCACTTATTACAGTGACAGGATACATATTAAAATCAGCTAAGGGAAGAGACGTATGGGGCAGAGTCCAGAGAAGCTCTAAATGCAGAATGTCCAGTTGTTCTTTTCCCGTAGAGTCGTGGACACCATTAATCCTTCCAGAAACCCTGTGTTACAATAGGCATCAAGTCCTGTCAACCGAGGAAGCTTATTTGAGCCTAGGCAATCATAATTTTATTGGGGTTTGGTCATGTAGAGTTGGTTGGCTTCCCACATGACTGACCCCACAGATTGAGCTGATACTGCGTGACCCAAAGCCCCCACCTTAAATCACCTCCTAAAATCCAAAGGTAAAGGCCACATCTCTCTCAGGACATGGTTGATCTCTTTGTTACACAAAAATATATGCCAGTTGTCCCTAAGCTAATCTATATATTTTGATATATTGTCAATAAAATATCAACATGTTTTATCTGAGATTTAAACAGTTTGTTCTACATTGCATATAAAAAATGAACATTAAAAAATGCTAGAAAAACCATAAAAAATGAAGGCAATGAAGACAGATAATCCCTGACAAATATTAAAACATCCTTCATAATGTACTCTCTGGTACATTATCATTAGCCACAATTGGCTATGTAAATTAAAATTTAAATAAATTAAAAGTAAATAAAATAAAAACTCATTTTGTCAGTTATTTTGGCCATATTTCAAGTGACTACCGTACTACACAATGCAGCTATGACACATTCCCATCATCTCAGAAAATCCTACTGGATCGTGCTGCCCTAGAGGCTCTGTATTTAAGCAATATTACCTCATAAATAGAGACAAGGGTGAAACAGAAAGTCAAGACATAGACTGACCCAATAAAATGAATATTTAATATGTGATAAAGATCAAATCTCTAGTCAGTGCTATAAAAATATTTAATAAATGGTATAAAACAGCTGAGTAGCCATCTGAGAAAATACAAAATTGGATCCATGTCACACCAAAAATAATCAAAAGAATCAGAAAAAAATTAACTTACAGATATATATACATAAAAAAATATATATATAAGATTCAAAACCATGGGTAAATTCATCTAAAACCTGGATATGAGTAATGACTTTCTTACTGTGATTAAAAATCAAAATGTACTGCAAATGATAAAATCAGATACCACTTGAACCAAATGATCAAAGTTAGGATAACTAATTTTGTACTAATTTCAGTACAAAATGTGATCACGTACTTTTTAATGTGATGCCCTGGGAAGTAGGTGGTTTCATACATGTATATTCTGTCAAAAATATTTTTCTTACATCCAATTATGACTAAATAATTTGAAAAACTATATTGAGAATATTCTGCAAAAAAAAAAAACTCACTAGGACTCTAAAAATGTCAATGTTATAAAAATGAGGGTATTACTTTTAGATTAAAGAAGATTAAAGAGGTATGACTACTAATTTATTTTTTGATCCTTGATTATACCAGATGAAAAAGTAAGAATGATTTGAGGAACATTATTGAACTAAGAAATCTTCAAGATATGTATTAGATAAGAACGATCAAAGTTATATTACTTAAGTATAATGATTCTACTGGGATTATATAGGGGAATGGTTTTCTTCTTAGGAGTGATATGTTGTATCACTCCTAAGTATTTAAGGGTGAAATATTGAAAGGCCTGCTACTCACTAGCAAATGGCTAAAGTATCATTTAAACTGTGTACAAACAACCTGAAACTGTGTTTCAAGTATCATTTAAACTGTGTACAAACAAACCTGAAAATGTGTTTGTACACATTTTCTGTGTACAAACAACCTGAAATTTAATGGCTTAGTGTAACAATCATTTATTAACTCACACACTTCTGGTTGGCAATCAGGAAATGGCTCATGGATAGATGGATGCTTCCATTCATCACCCCTGGGCTCACTCATGGTATAGTCACCTGAGAGTTCTTCTAGGGGTAGATGATCTAGGGTCACCATATTCACATGGCTGGGGGTTGGCAGGCTGTTGGTTGGAGCACCTTAATTTCCCTCTACATGGCCTCTCAGAAGGCTAGATGGAGCTTGTTGATATGGTGGCAGAATTCCAACAGGAGGAGAGAGGAAGCTTCAAGGACTTCATGGCATAGGTTCAGGATTCACAATGTCACTTCTACTGCTTTCTACTGATCAAAGCAAGACGTATGTCACCCCAGATTCAAGGAGGTGGGAGACTTAACCTTGCCTATTGATATGAAGAGCTGTAAAATATTTGTAGATAATTTAAATTCACTACACAATCTATTATCTATCTACCTACCTACCTGCATATTCACTCATCTGTCCATCCATAGATAAAACAAATATGCATATTTTAACCATTTGTCCGTCTGAGCAAAGAATATATGTTTATTATAAAGTTTTGTAGGATTGAATTTTTAAAAAAATATTGTTGGGAAAAATTGAAAATGAAACAAGATGAAACAAATATTGTCTCTTCTTATCATTTCTTTCTGCTTACTTCTTTTTGCCCTCTGTTTCCACATAATGACAAAATCATCCGAGAGTTATTCTGATCCTGAGGTTCGAGTGAATTCCTGCATAGGAGGACCTATCCATGCATAGGAAGATGTGATTTGCATGGATAAAATCTTCATATTATTCCTCTTCATTTGCCCGAAAGAATGACCTTGTGGATAAGGTTACCTAAGACATTTTTTGGAATGACTCCTCATTTTGCTATTATTTTGGAATATACCAAAACAACTATTTTCCATTAACTCTGTCATACTTTGCTATCAATAAATTTCACACAATCAATGAACTTGCATTTTGAGTACTCAAAGTAACTTTTTTACTTTTCCCTACAATTATCTGAATTTTTTCAGATATTATTAAATTTAGTACAAAAACTTCTACAATTTTAATTTATTAAAATTATATATTGCCATCTTCTATAAGCTTACACTTTATATAATGGGAAAAGCAGAATTGATGTGGTCATTACTAGATTAGTTTCTATGGCCTTAATTGTCTCACTTATTTTTCTTAACCATTACTTGAAATGTATATAATTTATATTCAACCATGTGGCAGTTTGTACTCTGTCAACTTAGTTGGTTACACTAAAACTGTTTCCCAGAATTCCATACCCTATATTTTCCAGCCAACAGTTGGCCAAAATAGGAAATTGCTTGACATTTGGATGTCAGAAGTAAAGTAGCTACCATTACTCTTTGGAAGTCATTAGATTAAATGCTGTGATATATATAAGAAGTTGTGTTCCCTCTTGTTTTAATCTGTATTCAGTTTCTCTTCTCACTACCAGCCCTACTGATGGATAGCAACTAAAACCCACAATCAGATGTTTAGCTGGAAATCTTTAAAAGCAGGAGTTATGCCATGCCGATAATTTGCCCTAACTTTTTACCTTAACTTCTCTTATGTTTCCATTTCATTTGGCAGCGGAGACATTCCTGGTTTCCAAGAATCCCTTGTAATTGCTGACCTTTTTTTTCTTAAATCAATATTTTAGTGGGAGTGGTTGGTAACATTTCCCTGATCTCCCAAATCTTCCTTCCACATTTTTCCTTCCCTAGTCTCCCCCACGATTGGGTAAAATCATATTCTCATAATAAATCCCTTATCCATAATTCTCATAGATCTCTTTCCTTGTTTAAACACTATTGTTGCAGTTACTTCATAAACAATAATGAACATTTAAGCCTTACATAATGTTGGTTTGTAAGACAGCGTGCAATATAAAATAATGCAATTGTTCTACTATTTTTAATTTTATCAGTTTTCTTCGGAGTATGGTTATTCTCACTTCATACTACTTATTTATGTAAACAGTTAAAAACTTTTCTTTCTATAAATCTAAGATGTAATTTTAGCAGTAAAATTATGTAATTTAATGAACCTTATTTCAAGTGCAATATGGATTTGGAAACTTATCTTTGTAAAATAAAATAATTAGTTATGGAAATTTTCACTTGATAATCAGAAAAGGAGTCAAAGTTCATTTTCACAAAGACTTATAATTCCTTTTACTTTAGTTAATTTAAACAAATGAAAAATCTTTTGTTGTTAAGCTTAATGTTTTTCTCCTTTGCATTGTACAATCCTTTGCAATTTTTCAAGGTCATAGTTAATACACAATGAACAATACCTTTATTTCACTAGAGGACATAATAAATGGTAGATTTACACTTTAAAACAAAAGCTCTGTTTTTAGTAAGGTGAGATCCAGCTCCCTTCTTTGTACTTCAATTCCCAGTACTTTGCAGTTTCCTCTCCTACAGGAGTATTCATTATCACAGGGAGGAAGCCTTGTCACATGCAGTGACAAACTGTTTCATTTATTTAAGACAGAGCCTTTGTATTTCACTCCATATGCTAATGCAAACACATCTTTAATGTTTTAGAAAAGATAAAATCCTTACCCACTAGGAGCAGAAATTTCTGTGTTCATAGGCTTATAAGAAAACCACATACTGAGTTGCCAGTCCAGCTGCCTGAACAACAGAGTCCTTTCAATATGCCAATAACAGCATCAACAACAAAAAGTTATCTTCTGATGTTAGTTTCATTTTTTGCTTTATACATTCACAAAGGTTTATCCCAGAAGAAAGTCTACCACCCATCTGACTCAAAAAAGGCAGTCTTTAGAAGTCAAAGAGTTCCATCCTTTCTCCAAATCAAGACTTAAGCCACTTTGCTTATGAATATGTTAAACCATCATTGTCAAATATTGCTTCACCAGCTGAATCTTGTAGAATGGTAACTTTTCAGATAGCAGCAGTACAACTTTTTAATATGACAAAGCTAAGTTTACTGCTTATCGTAGTAAGCAGTACCTGACAAAGGTTGGCTGTGTCTTAGACAGGGATACATAAGGGAAGATATAGAACAGAATGTAAGAGAGGTGAAATTGACCACAATTAGTTTTGGTGTCCCTTGGTTTATAAGCTACCTACTTTATTCTAAAAGATACTGTGTCATAAACAACACATTTTTTTTTTAAGTAAAACTATGGTAAGAATGGCCTTCACAGACCAAGATATATTATAAAAGAGGTAAAGCCTTTCTGAAGAGTCATTTTCCACTTACCCCTAAATAGCCTCTTTCTACATTCTTGCAGTTCCTTTCCTTAGCTTCTGGAGGAACCCAAGCTGCCCTCTGTCTGCTCCAAAGTCCATACTAGATCTTGGTAGAAAAACCTAAGGTGTCAATGTTATCCCTTTTTTTATCGGACAGAATAACCATTCCTTTAGAGGACAGACAGTGGCTAAGGGGAATTCAGCAGTGGATGAGTTCCTAATTGCCCTTCCATACCTTCCTCAAGAAGTTGCCTTCTTTGGGAAATCTTGGATCCTTCACATTGAATTAGATATCCCTCTTATGTTCTCTCTTGAGATTTGTAATTATCCAGTATCAAATTTTATTGTTATAATCATGTGTGTATATAACCATTATAACCATTATCAAGTTGTTAGTCCTTAAGAGCAAAATATGCCTAATGAGGCTCTGTAACCACGATGTCAAGAAATGCTGGTTTAATGAGTGAAGAAACTCTTACTGATGTGTGAAATATCAATACTTTCCTGAGAACTCTATTAATGAAAACTATCTCTAATAACTGGAAGTGAGTAGCTCATAGGAAAATGTTGACAGATAATCTTAGATAATTGGATTCATCTTAATAGGAGAATAAAAAGTATGATTTTCAAATTGGTAAAAATGATTTTTGTGCAAATAATGATCACATGTCAAAGTTTTAGTTACTTATCATTTGAGAACCAGCAGAAAGACAAGATAGTAGTTGAGGATGTAGGATTGACAAATCCAATGGGAAAAGGAATACTGAATTTAAAATGTCAAGTTGGATATGACTGATCAACATTTTTTACAGTTAAACCAAATTTTCTTGTTGCATACTTTTTTTTTTTTTAGCAAATCAGAAAAACAAACACAACTTACTGTTTTTCTACAAATTAGCCAGAAAAGTTAAATGGCTGCAAAAGATGTGGACCTTTAGCCATGTTACCTGAAGCAAGGGTGCATGCTCTCAGAAACTGGAAAACGAAAAGGAAACCTCATTAGAAAACTTTTTAGAATAGTGGTACAAAAAGTTCTGTTCTGTGAACCATTACCAATTTGCTAAAAGGTAGGTAACTCATTTTAGAATGTAAATTGTTCATGTCTCTAAGCATTCTATTTTGTTCAGCTGACATTTTCTTCTTCAAAAGACTTTCTTGATGAAGATTTGCATTCTGGTGCAAATTCTTTTTGTTATTGTGAACTAAATTCTTCATGTACCAGGAGACCAGAGGATAGAGGTAGAAGTGCTTTTCAAATATCTTTTGCTGATTTCAGGTATAAATAAGCTTCTGAAAGCTTTCATAATTTTTCTAGGAGAGTGAATTTAAATAAAGAGCTTAATTGAACATGAGATTACTTGGAGGTATATCATAAGTAGAAGCAAACTAAAATAAAACGGCATCATAATCTTTCTTTTCCCTAACAGCCACCTCCTGTCCTTCAACAAAAATCCAGGATATTACTGTAGTGAGTTGAATCTAAAGAAAGATATGTTCTAATCCCCTAAAATAACCTATAAATGTTACCTTAGTTGGAAAAAGGGTCTTTGTAGATGTAATCAGGGAAGGATCTTGAGATAAGGATATCATCCTGGATTATCCTGGTAGGCCCTAAATCTAGTGAAAATTGTCCTTGAAAAAGACACACAGACACAGAGGAGAAGTTAATGTAAAGATGTAAGCAGAGATTGGAGTTTGGCCACAGGCCAAGGAAGCTGGCAACTACCAGAAGCTTGAAGACACAAAGAACAGCTTCTACCCTAGAGCCTTTGTTAAGAGTGCATCCCTGCTGGATTTCAGACTTCTAGACCCCAGAAATGTGAGAGAATAAATTTATGTTGTTTTAAGCCACAAAGTATGTTACTTTGTTATGGAACTAATACAGGGAACTAACACAACTACTTTCACGTATTTTCTGGAATCTAAAACTCTGTGTAAATCATCAAGAGAACTCTTAACAATAGCCATGTTAGACAACTACCCCCAGTAGTAGAAAAGATATGCTGACTTTGTGGTGGACGTCCTGTTAAGATCCCTTAAGTATACCTCAGCTTTACCTGTATAACTGGTTCATTTATCTTCTGGTGACATTAATTTGTGACTGCTGCTCAGCGAACATTTCTATTATTACTAGATTCTCATACTGAAATGAAACACAAAGGACTATCAAAATTGGATAGCCTGAAATCTGATAAATTAGATTGAACCATGAAGTTGCCATTTTTATAGGTCAAAATTGTTGATTATTGGCATTTTCATATTGTTTAGTTTTAATGGTCAGTAAGATTTATTCAAGGGAGAAATAAAACTTGGTCTATAAATACTTGATATTTTGATTATTATTCCCTTCCTGTAATGGGTTTTTTTTGTGAATTTTTAGTGGTTTAGACTATAGTCATTTGGCAGTGACAGTACCATCTATGAATAAATCATACACTTCACAACACACTACATAGAAGAGAAATAGAGCAACAGATAAATAAGCTACAGAACCATTAGAGAAGGCTGTTCTTGTTCATAAGTTCTCATTACTGGCTGATTTAATTTTCTCTTGGCCAAAATGATCCTAATCTGGTGATGTTCTGAAATAAAACCATAAACATTGAAAAATGTTCAAACAAAAGTGAGGTCTGGTTCATTAAAAAGTGCTTACCAGCTGACAATATACACGCAGCTGGCTGTTTTCATATATGATTCAGATGCAAGATATAAACATGAATCATAGAAAGAAAAACAACTTCAGATAGTTATCTTTTGAAATATGAAAAACTCTGCCATCCATAGGCCATTTTTGAAAATTTTTCTGCATACTATGCATAACTCAAATAGAGATTTCTTGTACCTCAAATTTTATTAATTCTACACACTAATGGAATTTTTTGTAGCTAAATTGTTCTACAGATTACATTGATCTGATTTTTTTCAAAAAATAGAGCACATTTGAATAATTTTTTGGATTTGCAAATTAAGAGAAATTAAAGTGTCCCAAACTTTTTGACTATGAATCTGTCAATCAGAACTTGGCGTGCCAGCTGCAGAAGAATGCAGAGGACTCTCTAGCCCACGAGGCGAAGGCACATGGGTACCATAAAGTCCGGAAAGTGACCTAGAACCCACACATGCAGTAAGACTCAGGTCACGCAGCTCTCCAAACTGTTCAAAGTGGTTCTATGGTGACGTTTGAACCATGGGGAGGTCCCTATCCAGACACCATAAAACAAGGCCCAGACCATAACCAGTCTCTCTTTTGCACCCTTCCTTTGACTCTCTCTTTGCTATGACAATGGGTCTGGTCATCATCCGTGGTGTAGGTTCATGCTCTGTAAACCTATACCTTGTTCTTGCCCTATAATCCTATCTTTCTCTCCTCAATAAACCTCATTTTCGTGCTTGTCTTACTTTGGCGTGTCTGGTCATTCTTCAGCACACCAAGAACCAACGTTTCAGACCGAAACCTGACAGTTTCATCAAAATAGACACGAGAAGAATACATTTAATGGAATAAATAACATGAATTATTCATGTGTTTATTTTAACAGTCATTTAAACATTACTGGCACATGAACAGGACATTCAGAAATGCATGAAAATGATTACATTCAGTTTTTCTTTGATATCTTACTGATTTTCAGTCATATAAAAACCACATTTTGTCTTCATGAAAGTATATTTGGGTAAAATATAATGATAGAAAATTCTGTGTTTATCAACTTGTCTGCTTTATTTATAACTTTCAAATGTATGGATATCCAGCACATGGATGTCCATGTTTATTCTTATAGCATGCTCTTCAAGGACCTGATTTTATTGTACTTTTGAGTGCTTTAAATATTGTTCAGGTGGGTAAGAGTGGGTATGTAAGTGCTCTAACCTATGACCACTCGAAAGTGCTCTTCATAAGCCATTCATAGAAACAAAAAGTGGCTTGGTATAAAAGTTTTGAGTCACAATTTTTTTCTGTGTAAAACTTTGCCAGTACATTTTCTTCTGGTATTTGTATTATCCAACTGTCCTTTGAACATTTAAAAATAGCTTATTTTCTGTTTTCTGGCCATTGGTAGACTTTTCTTTAATCTTTCAGAATATTTTACTCTATTTTTAAATCATGAACTGTTTTATATTCCTTTTTCTCAAATATGATAAAATTTGCTAACTTGACATTGTTCTATATTGAGAAGAATTTAAAAACATAATCATTTTATCTGACTTGATTGTTGTGGTTCTTCCTCGAGAACATCTTTTCCTTCGTTTCTTCGTTTGTGCTTTTACTTTTGGCCCTCCATATCTGCCATCTTCTCCCTCATTCTTTCCACTTATTCCACACATTCCACGAGACGAGTTGTTATAACTCTGATTTGGTCTGCCATGTTGTCAGTTTTGCTTATTAATGATTCAAAATGCTTTTTGGCTGATAAAATATTTATAATACTTAATTATCGCATCCATTTCCATTTTTCTTTTTATTTGTTGCCTTTATGTCACCCTTTAGAGCTGTCTCAGCCTGTTTCACTGAGTCTGACACACTGTAATTCACGACTGAAGGAAGCTTATATAACAAACTGTTTTCTCCCCTAGGACCATCACAGCCTCGCACTTACGAACACTAGATAGCATACTCCAGCAGCATGTTTGGGAGCTATCTTAAGCAGCAAAGTCACCAATACGTAGCACAACAGCAAGAAAAACATAGCACTAAGATTGCAAAAAAGACACTTGTTCATAGTAAGAGAGCTGAAACAAAAGGGCAGTGTTTTACTTTGACCTCAGCTGGGAACATGCATGCAGGGCAACTGAAATGTTTCATTGCTCTGTTCATGTCTGCAAACGGTCATGAAAGCCCAGCAAATATTGACTTTGAGGTTACAAATAAATTATTACCACTAGGAAAATTAGAAAATATGGAATCTATGAATAATGAGGATTATTAATAATTAATAATTTTACCAATAAATAATTAATATTAAATGAGGATTATTAACAATTGGATATTGTTTTCACTTCATTTACTTTCAGCCTCTCAGTTTCTTCATATTTTAAGTATTTTGTAGATAGTATAAAGGTGGGTCTTTTTAAAAAATTTATTCTGGTAATCTCTTATCTTCTAATTAAAATTTTAGCCCATTACTATTACGGTGGGGTTTTTGTCTGCCATTTTGTTATTTCTTTTCTGTTTGTCCTCTCTCTTGTGTTCCTTTATTCTACTTCTTCTGTATCCTTTTAGAATAATCAAGGTTATTTGTTAAAATTCAAATGAGAATTTATGTATTGAGTTTTTGGCAATACCTCATATTTTTAAATGATTGCTCCTGTGATAACAATGTGCATTCTTATTTTTCCTTAGTCTACTTAGACTTAATATCATACCACTTCTTGTAAAATATAGAAACACTGTAATTGTATAAGGTCCATTTACCTACTCCTATGTTACGTTTTTCTGCCCAACCAGTCTCTGTTTGCTACTGTTGCTCAAAAGAAACTGCAAACAATATGTGCAAAAATAGGCCTGGCTACATTCCAATCAAAAAAATTTACAAAAGTAGACCATTATATGCTGACCCTTGTTTTATACATTAGGCTATAGTTTCAATATGTATTTCTTCTACATATTGTATAAAATCCTGTAAGACAAAGATTTAAAATTTTCCTTCAACCTATCATACGTATTTTTAAAAAATTAAGAGGAATAAGAGGGTCTTCCCAACATCCTCTTCTAGGATTCTTAGGGTTTCCTGCCTTAGGTTTAGGTCTGTTAACCATCTTGAGTGTATTTTTGTGAGAGGTGAGAGGTAGGGATCCGGTTTCATTTTTCTGCATGTAGCTATCCAGTTTTCCCAGCACCATTTATTGAAAAGAGATTCTTTTCCCCAATGTATATTTTTGTCTGGTTTATCAAAGATTAGG
>CAUYRT010064273.1:0-16243 GCA_963574885.1 Lepilemur ruficaudatus
AGTCCCAGCTACTCGGGAGGCTGAGGCAGAAGGATTGCTTGAGCCCAGGAGTTTGAGGTTGCTGTGAGCTAAGCTGACGCCACAGCACTCAGTCTAGCCCGGGCAACAGAGTGAGACTCTGTCTCAAAAAAAAAAAAAAAAAAAAATTGTTTTCTATAGTTTCTAAGTAAAACTTTGAAAGGTACCTTAAAATAACAAACTTAAAAATGACAATTTCATATTTATAGTATTTAATTCTTATTCATGGACTAAAGTAAAAAAGTGACTAATTCTTACTTTTTTTAGGGTTTTTTTTTTTTTTTTTGATGCTAGAAACACTCTAGATTAGAACTGCCATATATTCTAAAAGCCATTATTTCCTGCCATGGCTAGGACAGATAGTTCTATGAAGGAAATGCCTATAATAATGGAATCCTAAAATGTGAGATGTAGTGTCTGTGGTTTGAGTAAGCAAACTTTTGTTGCAGTGGGAGAGGAAAAAAGAAGAGAAGAAAAAGGAGGAAAAGAAAGTGAAAAAGTAGGAGAGATGGATAAAAAATAAGAGCAACAGACAAAGCAGAGAAAGAAGAGGAAGAGACAGCAACTCTGATAGATTAATTCTTCACTGGTGATATGACTGCCAGAGACAAATGATATAGAATTACCATAGATTTTAAAGTCAGATTCTAACAAAACTCTAATAAATCTGTGTTCTGCATGGATAATGCTTTTAAGATGATAAGGGTTTTTTTTCTATTTTAGGTTTTAGGGTGCTGTCAGAAAGGATTCACATCTTTTGCATCTATTTCCAAAATTTACATATTCAACTACACTGACATTTACCTAAATGTTTTATCTTATTCCTTCCATTAAACAAATCATATTTGAGTTTTGCAAGAAGGAATCCAAGTTTAGCAATACAAACATAAGCTAAGTAAATATCAAATAATTATTAGACAATTTGTTTGGAAATTTTAAAAAACTAGGGCAGTGACTTACTGTTCTAATTATGAACAATTAGATGACTGAGGACATTTTATTGTTCCACTCATGTGTATGTAAACTAATCATATGAACTAATCTGCTAAATAAGATTAATTATGATTTATGGAACATTGTTTAAATGGTTGTCCAAAGCCTGACATTCTCTGAAGAGTCAATTTCTTTACATAACTCTTTTAAGAAATGAAAATGTATGTTAGACTATGTAAATATACTTAATTTTAAAATTATAGTTACTAGCTACTTGAAATGACTTTGAAATAATATATTCCCAAGCTCAGCTTTTAACAGATGCATTAAGAGTTCTTTTTTTTTCTCTCTTGTCATTCTTGGGTAATGACATTACCTAGTCATAATAGGAAATTATACATTTATTTAAAAGAAAGTCTCTATTGAAAATGACATTTTCAGAGGTTCACAAAGATCAGAGGGCTAAGATCAGCCTGTAGGGCATGCATACATTGGGAATGTATAAATGACTAATTTGCAAAACAATGGGTAAATCTAGAATATGTATCATACATACATTTAATAAATAATAGACAAAGTACAGTTCTTGAAAATATCCCTCATTATGCACAGATTCTTAGATAATAAAATCTGAGCCTTTAGGGCAATAATTCAGGGAAACAATAGGTTTATAAAACTTACTATAATTTTTAAGCTTGCCATCTGACTTGAAATTTCAGTGTACAATCTTGTAGACCAAGAAATTAATTTTTCTTTCTTTTCTTTTTTTCCTGCTTGTAAGCATGGAAGAGTATCTAGGTAGAAATTAGTGCTTCTTTTTGGAGGATGAAATATGGAAGAAGACATTTTATTTTATTTTTGCTTTGACAAATAATAATTGTACATATCCATGGGGTGCATAGTGATGTTTCAACATATATATATAATGTGTAGAGATCAGATCAGGGTAATTGGTATACCTATCATCTCAAACATTTCTCATTTCTTTTGCAAATAATGTTCAATATCCTTCTAGCTGTTTAAAACTATATAATAGAATGACTTTTGTTCCTTTGGATAGATGCCTAATAGTGGCATTGCTGGATCAAATGGTAGTTCTACTTGTAGCTCTTTGAGGTATATCCAAATTCTTTTCGACAGAGGTTGCACTAATTTGCAGTCCCACCAGCAGTGTAAGAGTGTTCCTGTCTCTCCACATCCTCACCACTATTTGTTGCTTTGGGATTTTTTGATAAAGGCCAATCTTACTGGAGTTAGGTGATAATCTCATGATTGTTTTGATTTGCATTTGCCTAATGATTAGAGATGTTGAACATTTTTTTATGTTTGCTGGCTATTATTCTGTCTTTTTTTGAAAAGTTTCTGTTCATATTCTTTGCCCATTTATTGATGGGGTTGTTTGATTTTTTTCTTGTTGATTTTTTTGAGTTCTAGATAGATTCTTGTTATCAACCCTTTATCAAATGTGAGAAGAGTGAATATTTTCTCCCCTTCTGTAGGTTGTCTATTCACTCTAATGATACTTTCCTTGGCTGTACAAAAGCTTTGCACTCAAATGTTTATGGCAGCACAATTCACTATAGCAAAGATGTGGAAACAACCCAAGTGCCTGTCAATCCATGAGTCGATTAATAAAATATGGTATATGTATACAATGGAACATTACTCAATTATAAAAAATAATGGTGATCTAGCACCTCTTGTTATTTTCCTGGATAGAGCTTGAGCCCATCCTCTGAAGTGAGGCATCAAAAGAATGGAAGAACAGGCACTACATGTACCAGCCATCAAACTGTCACTGACTGATCAACACTAAAGTGTTCACAAAGTAGTAATATTCTTTAGGGGTAGGGGGGTTGGGGGTGGGTAAACTCACAACTAATGGACATGGTGAGTGCTGTGGGGGGGGGAGGGCACATTTCAAATCATGGTTGGGATGTGGCAAAGTCATAACATGTAACCAAAATGTTTGTACCGCCATAATTTCCTGAAATAAAAAAAAGTTAAAAAAAAGAAAGAAATACCATTTGATCCAGCAATCCCACTACTAAACATCTATCCAAAGGAAAAAAAAGACATTACATAATAAAGACATCTGCACTCAAATGCCTAAAGCAGCACAACTTACAATTGCAAAGATGTGGAAACAACCCAAATGACTATCAATACATGAGTGGATTAATAAAATGTGGTATATGTATACCATGGAATACTACTCAACTACAAAAAACAATGGTGATCTAGCACCTCTTATATTATCCTGGATAGAGATTGAGCCCATTCTTTGAAGCGAGGTATCACAGGGATAGAAAAGCATGCACCACATGTAGTCACCATCAAACTGGTACTAACTGATCAACACTAAGATGCTCACATGATAGTAATACTCACTGGGTGCCAGTCAGCTACTGGGGTTGGGAGGGTTGGGGCTAGAGTGGGTGGGGTGAGTAAACCCACAGCTAATGGAGATGGGGAGCACTGAATGGGGGAAGGACACGCTTGTGGCCCTGGCTTGAGTGAGGCACATGCATTTCATGTAACCAAAATGTTTGTACCCCTATAATATCCTGAATAAAAAATAAAATTCAAAAAACCCTGTATAATATGTTACGGTTAACTATAGTCATTCTACAGTGGTGTAGAACACTGGAACTTATTCCTCCTTTCTAGCTGTAATTTTGTACTCTTTAAAAACTCCCCCATCCTTTCCTTTTCATCACCCTTGCCAGCCTCTAGTATCCTGTTGTATTTCTTACTTCTATGAGATCAACATTTTTTAGCTACCACATATGAGTGAGAACATGCACTGTTTCCCCTTCTGTTCCTGACTTGTTTCACTTAACATAATATTCTTCAGTTCCATTCATCTTGCCTCAAATGACAGGGTTTTATTTTTTGAAAATAGCTGAATGGTATTCCATTGTGTGCATATAACATATTTTCTTTATCCATTCCATTAATCTGTTGTTGGACACCTAGGTTGTTTCCGTATCTTGGCTATTGTGAATAGTGTTGCAATAAATATAGAGGTGAGATGTCTCTCTGATATACTTGTTTCCTTTCATTTCAGGGCTTACATTAGGTCTTTGATCCATTTTGAGCTGATTTTTGTATAGCGTGAGATGTGAGGGTCTAGTTTCATTCTTCTGCATTTAGATATCCAGTTTTCCCAGCACTATTTATTGAAGAGACTATTGTTTCCTCAATATATGTTCTTGGCACCTTTGTCAAAAATCGGTTGGCTGTTCATACATTGATTTATTTCTGAATTCTCTATTCTCTTTCACTGGTATATGTGTCTATTTTTATACCAATAGCATATTGTTTTGGTTACTATAGTGTTGTAATGTATATTGAGGTCATGTCATGTGATACTTTCAGCCTTGTTCTTTTTGCTTGGATTGGTCTGGCTGTTTGGGCTCTTTTCTGGGTCCGTACAAATGTTAGGATTGTTTTTTGTAGCCATCACTGGTTAGGAGGTCATGCACAAGGGACCTGGGGAATGAACCTCCTACAGCCACTCTTATTCAATGGTTCCTTTGGCTGAGATACAAAGCAGTTTCCAGGTTGGGGATGGTAGTACTTCCTCCTTCGTTTGCCTCTGCCTGTTCTCCAGTTTATTTCTCCCTGCATGCAGTCACAATGCTACCTGTGGGTTAAAGCAAATATGGGTCTCCTGCCAGGGAATTCAAGAAGGAAGGGTAGCTGACTGACCATCTTAATTTTACTTTTTCTCCAGTGTAGGAACCATGATTTGAGGGGAGATTTTCCATGCTGTTGGTGCTTGGCAGAATAGGAGAGCAGTGTTGTGAATGTGGATGTTTCATTGTCTTACCATTTGCTCAGGAGAAATGGAGAAATTGGGGAGAAATAGAATGAGGATGAGACAGGCCCCAGAAACTGTCTCATCTTCATACTTGAGCTCTAGGATGTTGCTGGTTGTTATTTTTATTGGTGAAGGTCTTTGGAGATTATATATTTATATATAATGTATATATGTTTTATACACACACACACACACACACACACACACACACACACACACATATATAGTAGAAGAGAAGCCAGTTTGCCTCTTATGCTGCCATTTTGGAACTGGAAGTCTTCAGTTGTTGAATTTTATCACAGTATTTTTCTGCATCTGTTGGTATAATCAATAAGCAAATATTTTTTGCCCTTCATTCTAACAATGTGATATATGATATATATTGATTTGTGTATGTTGCCTTCTTTCATTCCTGGGATAAATTCCACTTGATCATAGTGTATGTTTTTGATGTGTTGTTAGACTCAGTTTGCTAGCATTTCATTGAGGATTTTAACATCTATATTCATCAGGGGTTTTGGCTTTTAGTTTTCTTTTTCTGTTGTGTTCTTATCTGATTTTGTCATTAGGGCTATGCTGGCCTCATGGAATGATTCAGGAAGAATTCCCTCCACTTTAGTTTTTTTGAATAGTTTGAAAATAATTGGTATTGATTTTTATTTAAAGATTTGGTAAAATAAAGCATTGAAGCCATTGTTTCCTGGACTGTTTTTTGTTGGAAGACTTTTTATTACTGATTCAATCTTGTTACTTGTTATTGGTCTGTTTTTCTATTTCTTCTTAATTTAATTTTGGTAGGTTGTATGTGTCTAGGAATTTATTCATTTCTTTTAGGTTTTCAAATTTATTGGCATATATTAACAGTTGTTCATAGTAATCTGTAATGATCCTTTGTATTTCTGTGGTATCTGTTATGACATCTCCTTTTTGATTTCTGATTTTGTTTATTTGGGTCTTCTCTCTTTTTTTCTAGTTAGTCTAGCTAATTTCCAGTTTTATTTATCTTTTAAAAAATCAGCTTGTTTTGTTGATCTTTTGTATTCTTTGTCTCAATTTCATTAATATCTGTATACCTGTTCTGATCTTTATTATTTCTTTTCTTTGACTAATTTTTTTTTCTTTTCTAGTTCTTTGAGGTGTGTTGTTAGGTTGTTTGTTTGAAATTTTTCTACTTTTTGATGTTTATATTTATTGCTATAAACTTGCCTGTTAATACTGCTTTTGCCATTTTCCATTGGTTTTGATATGTTGTATTTAAACATACAAATAAATTTTAAAATTTCAAATAAATTTTAAATAAATTTTAAAATTTCATTCTTAATACCTTCCTTCACCCATTCACCATTTAGGAGCATGTTGCTTAATTCTATTCATTTATATACATTCAAATGCTCTTCTTATTGATGCCTAGTTTTATTTCATTGTTTTCAGATAAGATACATAATATGATTTCTTGATTTTTAGCAATTTTTTGAGCTCTGTTTTGTGCCCGAATATATGGTCAGTCCTGGAGAATGTTCCCTGTGCTGATGAAAAGAATGTGTATTCTGCAGCTTTGGGGTGAAATGTTCTATAAATGTCTATAAAGGTCCGTTGGGTCTATGGTGCAGTTTAAATTCAATGCCTTTGTTGATTTTCTGTCTAGATGATCTGTCTAATTCTGAGAGTGTGGTGTTGAATTTCCCCAACTGTTATTGCATTGGGGTATATCTCTCCCTTTAGAACTAATAATATTTATTTGATATATCTTGATGCTCCAAAGTTGGGTGCACATATATTTATAATTATTATATTCTTTTGCTGAATTAATCCCTTTTCATTATATAATGTCCTTCTTTGTCTCTTTTTACAACTTTTAACTTGAAGTCTGTTTTCTCTGATATAAGTATAGCTACTCCTGCTCACTTCTGATTTCTTTTTGCATGAAGTACCTTGTTTCATCCCTTGTCTTTCATTCTATGCATGTCTTTACAGGTGCCTACTTTCTTGTAGGCAGCATAGAGTTTGATCATTTTTTTAAATCCATTCAGCCAGTTTATTACTTTTGAAAGTGAAATTTAATTTACATACAAGGTTACTTCTGATACGTGAGGGCTTATTCCTGTCATTTTATTGGTTGTTTTCTGTTTGTTTTGATATTCTTTGTTCTTCACTTCCTCTCTTAATTGCTTATTTTTGTGGTTGGGTGGTTTTCTGTAGTGATAGCTTTTGATTCTTTTTTCTCCTTTGTATATTGTCTCTACTGGTGGGTTTTATAATTTTGCATGTTTTCATGATGGTGGTTATTATCTTTTCACTTCCAGATGTATGAATTGCTAGATCATTTCTTTTAATACTGGTCTAGTGATGATGAATTCTCTTAGTTTTTGCTTGCCTGTACAAGATTTTATTTACCTTTTATTTCTGAAGGATACCTGTGCTGGGTATAGTATTATTGATTGTTAGCTTTTTTCCTCTTGATGCTTCCAATATGTCATTCCATTCTCTTCTGGCCTACAAGGTTTCTGCTGAGAAATTAACTGTTAGTCTAATACAGATTCTCTTATGTGTGACTTGATGCTTTTCTTTTGCTGCTTTAAAATTCTTTCTTTGTCTTTGACTTTTGACAATTTGACTACAATATGCCTTATTGAGGACATGTTTGGATTGAATCTATTTGGGGTCCTTTTAAGTATGTTTTCCTCCCCTTTCCCTCCCCCTTTCCTTCTAGAATGTCCATAATACAAATATTTGTTTGCTTAATGTTGTCACATAATTCCTGTAGGCTTTCTTCAATCTTTTGAAATTCTTTTCTCATTTTTTATCTGTCTGTGTTATTTCTAAATACTTGTCTTCATGTTCAGAAATTCTTTCTTCTACTTTGTCTACTTTGTCTGTTATTGAAGCTCTTGATTGTAATTTTTATTCCTTCATTGAATTTTTCATCCCTAGGATTTCCAGGTTTTGTTTTTTTTTTAAATGATATCTATGTCTTTGTTGAATTTATCATTCAAATCATGAATTGTTTTCTGATTTTGTTAAATTGTCTACCTTTATTCTCTTGTATCTCTCTGAGTTGCCTTAGGGTATTATTTTGAATTCTATTTCTGGCATTTCATAGATTTCCTTATTGTTTGGGTCTGTTCCTTAAGAATCATTATTTTCCTTTGAAGGTAACATACTTCCTTGCTTGTTTATGACTGATGAATGCCTATAGTGATTTCTATAAATCTGGTGGAAAAGTTACTTTTACAAATTTTATGTAGTAGAATTCATAGGCAAAGACTTATTCATATGAATGAGTCTTGGTGGTGTGTTTTGGCCTTGGTTCTAGGTGGACATGGTAGTGTTATCTTTATGTAGTTTCCTCCATATAAGTGGCATTTGTGAGTTTCTCAGTAGCCTAGATTGAGAATATTTGTAGTGACAGTGGTGTAGCTTTGTTAGAGGTGGGTTTGCTGGGTTGTTTCTCAGGTCATGGGTATGTGTATGCTCAAAGTTGGTCGGGCAACTTGGGGCCTGGTTTGCTGGGGTTGGGACCATGGGGCTGTTACTCTGGTCAGGAGCTTAGTTGTGCAGTTGCTCAGCTGGCCTGGGGACATGCCCGCTAAGACTGGTTTTTGGGGATATTTCTGAGTCTCTGGTCTCAAGCTGATGCCATGTTGTAGCAGCTTGGCTCATGGAAGTGCATAGGGGATGGGGAGTGCCCACCTTTCCCGCTAATACAAGGAAATGCAGCTGTGTGAATTTCCAGCAACTCTCTAAATAGGGTTCAGGGCTTGTGAGTACTGTGGGTTTTCCTGTAGTAAGAAATGTGGGTGTTTGTAGTCATGATGGGGGATGGTGATGAATCTTCTATTTGTCTTTTCCCTGCAATGGAATGCCCCTCCTGCCTCTGGGCTCATCTGATCTGGTCAGGGAGATGGGGTTGCATAGGCTAGGTGCTTCCACACTACTCTCCTGGACTTCTAATCACCACAGGTGTGTCTCCACTTTCCCACTGCACTCCAGCACTCTTCCTTTGACAATGCTGTCCAATCTTAGCAGTTTATTTGTTGCCTTGGTCCTTTCTTGTGGGTTAGATGAGAGCCAGGTATCTCTAGTCAGCCATATTGATGATGTCACCCTTTCTTGAAATAGAAAATTAAGATAAATAAAGTCATAAGGCTGTAGCCCTAATGCAATATTGCTGGTGTCTTTAAAGAGACACTAGATATGTGTGCACACAGAGATAAAGCCATGTGAGGACACAGTAAGAAGGTGGCCATCTGCAAGCCAAGGAGAGAGGTCTCAGGAGAAACCAAACCTGCCAACACCTTGATCTTGGATCTCCAGCCTCTAGAACTGTGAGAAAATAAATTTCTGTTGTTTAAGCCACTCAATCTATGGTATTTTGTTATGGCAGCCCTAGAAAATTAATATAGTGCCATTTTCAGAAAGCATATAATGTGGTTAGAAACACGAATTCTAGGTATCTTATTGCCTGGGTTCAAATTACAACCTGACTCCTTACTAGCTGTGTGAACTTGAGAAAATTATTTAACCTGTCTGTGATTCTCCTGCATATTCTAGAAAGTGAAAACCTATCTCCCGTGGGTTTTTTTAAGGATACAAATTTATCTAGAATTCTTTTAGCAGAGCTTAAAAGCAGGCATTGAAAGGCCAAAACAAATCCCAGTTTTTATTAAAGAAGATAATGAACTTTAGACACTCCAAAATGTAACATTTAAAGATCCAGTATACATTAAAATTCCTAGACATTCCAAGAAGCATGAAAGTGTGATCTATAAAAGATTTAGAAAATCAGTCCATAGCAACAAAAGTGGTATGACAAGGTTGTTAGAACTAGCAGATAAGTACATTTAAAAAACTAATATAACCATGATCAAATATTTAAAGGAAAGTGTGAACATACTGAGGAAAAAAAATGCAAAATTTAAAAAGGGAAAATTTAGAGATGAAAAATAAAATCTCAGATATAAAAATTTCACTGGATGGAATTAACAGAAAAAATCGTATATAAGAATGTCAGTGAACTTATAATAATGGGAGATATATATGTATATATATTATATCTATGCAAATATTTGAATATATGTGTATATATACACAGAATAAATAACCTGAAAAAAATGAAGAGAGTCTCAGTGCCCAGTGGAGAAATGTCAAGGAGTCTAATCTATGTTAATTGGAGGAATATTATAAGGAAGGGGCTACAGAAAACATATTTGAAGACATAATAGATGACATATTCCAAATATGGTGAATAGTATCAACACATAGCAACAAAAAAAATCAATGAACTCCAATAAATATAAAAACATCCCATCAACTCACTTACTTATAACAAGATACATCACAATCAAATTGCTGAATTTTAGTGGTAAAGAGAAAATCCTAACAGCAGTCCAAACAAAAAAGATACAGTCCAGTTAGTAGAACAAATATAAAAGTTATCAAAGATTCCTCATCAAAAACTAAGCAAGGCAAAAAATAATGGACTGGCATCTTTAAAGCACTGACAGAAAATTTCAACATAGAAATCTATATCTAAAATCGATATTCAAAATAAAGGCATAATAAAATTCTTTTTGGATAAATTAAAAACAAAAGAACTCCTTACAGACAGACCTGCCTAGAGGAAACATCAATGGCTTTATTTAGGTGGAAGAAAAATTGTATTTGGTGGAAATTAGGATCTACACAAATAAAAAGCACTGAAAATGGTAAATACGGGGGTAAACAAATACTTTTTTCTCATTTTTAAATTTCTTTAAAATATAATCAACTATTTCAGGAATAATAATGTATAGTGGGGTATAGAACATATATAAAATAAATAATATGACTAATGACAGCAATAGCACAAAAGGCGGAATTGGGGAACTAGATGTATATTGTTGTAAGAATCTTTCATTGTACACGAGAGTAATATATTATTTGAAGTTAAGTTGTAATAAGGATGCTTATTTAAATCCTATAGCTGCAATTACAAAATCAAAACAAGAAATAATTATTAATAAGCCTATAGTGGAGATAAAATGGAATACTAAAATATACTCAATCCCAAATGAAGACAGGAGAAAAGCATAAATTTAGTAAAGAATAGACGAATAGAAGAACACACAAATAGCAAAGTAGTAAATATAAACCAAACCATATCAATATTTACATTTAATGTAAATGTTGAGTACCCTATAATTAATAGTGATTGTCAGACTAGATAAAAAACATGGCCTAATAATATGGTGTCTACAATAAACTTAGTTCACATATAAAAAGAAATAAATTTAAAGAAAGGGGATGAAAAAAGTTAAATTACACAAATACTAAGATTAGAAAGCAGACGCAGGTATGTTAAAATCACATAAAATAGAATTCAGAACAAGGAATATCAGACAGTTCATAATGATAAACAGATTCATCCATCAAAAAGACATAAAAATCTTCAATAAGTATATATTAATAATAGAGCTTTAACATATATGTAGTAAAAACTGTCAGAAGTGAAAGGAGAAACAGACAAATCCCTAATTATAATAGGAGGTTTCAATGATCTGCTTCCACAAAGCAAGAAGACAGAAAATCAGTAAGGACATAGAAGACTTGAACTATTAACCACTATTAACCAAATTAACCTAATTGACATTTGTTGAAGACTTCATTCAACAAAACAAAAACACAAATTCTTTCTGAGTACACAAAAAGCATTCACTAAAATGGATCATAAGCTGGTCCATAAAACAAATGTGACTATATTTTAAAGAACTGAAATTAAACATTGTAATATTGGAAATATATATTTGGCCTTTGCCCCTGGTTCCAGGCACACAGTTCCTAAAACCATTGGAATCTCTGGAATGACAAGAGTGTTTTTAGTATGCTAATGAGATGACTGGTGGCTGTGGACCCTAGATAGCTCCAGGATCTGAGGCTGATCATTAGAAAGCCCAAGGCATGACTAGAGCACTGGAACTTTCAGCCCCACACCTTGACTTCTGGGAAGGAGAAAGGGACTGGAGATTGAGTTAATCACCAATGGTCAATGATTACATCAAGCATGCCTCCATAATGAAACCTCCAAAAAACCCCTAAGGCCTAAGTCATTGGGTTCAGAGTGCATCCCAGTTGGTGAACATACCCAGGCGGTGGGAAGGTGGTATGCCCAGAGAGGGAAGCTCCAGGCCACACCCCAAACCCTCTATATCTTGCCCCATGCATGTCTTCCATTTGGCCATTCCTGAGTTGTATCTTTTATAATAAACTGGAGAATTGGGTTGATATCACAAAAAAAATTTGATGTCAGAAGTATTGTGAGTGAAAACAGTCCATATGTAATATCTTCTTTAACCACACAAAATTAGAGGCCAATAATAGAGGACACCTGTAAAATTCCCAAATATGGAAATTCAGTCCATGGGTCAGAGAATAAGTCACAAGGGAAATTGGAAAATATTTAGAATGAAATAAAAAAGAAAAAAAGTGTATTGAAATTTGTGGGATATAGCAAATATAGTACTTAGAATGACATATATAGCTATTAGGAAAGCAGAAAGTTTTAAAATCAAAAATTTAAGCATTTGCCATGCATTCTTAGGTCATACTATAACATACTTTTAGGTATTGCTAGATTCAATTTGCTAATACTTTATTGAGTATTTTTCTGTCTTTGCTTAAGAGGGATATTGGAATATAGTTTTCTTTCTTGTAATCTCTTTGTGTGGTTTTGGTATCATGATAATACTGATTTCATAAAATCAGTTAAGAAGTATTTTTTCTTGCTCTGTCCTGAAAACATTTGTGTATGATTGAAATTATTTATTTCTTAAACATTTATTCAGCAGTGAAGCAATTTGGGTCTGGAGATCCCCTTGTGGAAAGATGTTGAATTCAATTTATTTAATTAATATAGGATCATCTAAGTCCATCTCCTTGAATCTCTTTTGGTAAAATGTCTTCAAGGAATTTGAATGCTTTTTTGATTTAACATTTAACATTTAAAAATCAATCAATATAATTCATCAGACAATATTTGACAAAATTCATTCCATTTTATGATAAAGGATATCTTAGCAAATTTGAAATAGAAGTGATCTTTTTCAACCTCATAGGAAGCAACTACAAAAAACCCTATTGACATCACTAATGGTAAAAGAATACACATACACAAAGTTTTAAGATTGGAAATAAGATGAAAATTATCATCTAGAAATATTAGCCTGTGACATAATGCAAAAAAATAAATAAAAAGGAAATAAATCAGAAAAGAGGTATAATCTTCATGTCATGATTATGTAGGTGGTAAGTTGGAGGTATAAAATCCTAAGGAATTCACTAAAAACATCTAGAACTAATAAACGAGTTTAGCAAACTCTCAGGATATAAGTTAATTTACAAAAATCAATTGCATATTTATATTAGTAAAGAACATTTGAAAGTTGCAATTAAAAATACTAATTTATGGCAGGGCATGGTGGCTCATGCCTGTAATCCTAGCACTTTGAGAGGCCAAGGTGGGAGGATTGTTTGAGGTCAGGAATTCAAGATCAGCCTGAAGAAGAGCAGGACCCCGGTCTCTACAAAATAAATAAATAAAAGCATTTACAAAGGTATCCAAAATTGTGTAATACCTAATGATAAATTTAATAAATGAGTTTAGCAAGTTGGCAGGATATAAGATCAAGACATACAAAAATGAATTGTATTTTGAAATACTAGCAATGAACAAATAAAAGTAGAAATTTTAAAGCTACCATTTTGAAAAGCATCCTAAAACATGAAACACTTAGGCATAAATTTAGTAAAGTATATGCAAGATCTGCACCATAAAAAGAACAAAACACTACTGAGGGAAATTAAGGAAGACCTAAATAAATGTAGAAAGAAATCATATTCATGGGTTGGAAGGCAGAGTAATGTTAAGATGACAATTCTCCCCAAATTGATCTCTAGTTTCAGTGGAAACACAACAAAATTCTCAGGAGACTTTTTTTTTTTTTTTTTTTTTTGATACAGAGTCTCACTTTGTTGCCCGGGCTAGAGTGCCGTGGCGTCAGCCTAGCTCACAGCAACCTCACACTCCTGGGCTGAAGGGATCCTTCTGCCTCAGCCTCCCGAGTAGCTGGGACTACAGGCATGTGCCACCATGCCCGGCTAATTTTTTCTATATATATTTAGTGGGGCAATTAATTTCTTTCTATTATTAGTAGAGACGAGGTCTCCCTCTAGCTCAGGCTGGTTTCGAACTCCTGACCTTGAGCAATCCTCCCGCCTTGGCCTCTCAGAGTTCTAGGATTGCAGGCGTGAGCCACCGCGCCCAGCCAGGAGACTTTTTTATACAAATGAGCAAATGACACTAAACTGTATATGGAAAGGAAAAGGAGTTCAAATAGCCAAAGAGAATCTTGAAAAAGAACAATGTTGCAAGACTTAACATTATCTGATGTCAATATTTCCTATGGTGCTACAGTAATCAAGACACTGTGGTACTGGAACATGAGGATGTAAAAATACATTAATAGAATAGGATAGAGAGTTCAGAAATATTTATGCACACAAATATGTTCAATTATTTTTTAACAAGGTGCTAAGGGGGAAGAATAGCCTTATAACAAATGGTGCTAGAATAATTGGATATCCATAAGGGAAAAAAAAATTAAACCTAACCTTTATCTCATACACAAACATTTACTTAACTGCAACATAAAATATAAAGCTATTAATATAAATAAAATGAACATTAAATATATAGTTATAAAACTAAAATCATAGGAGAAAAACTTCCTGGTCTTGGGATATGCACAATATTTTAGTTAGACCACAAAAATCACGAGCTATACAAGAAAAAGTACCTGATAAATTGGGCTTCATAAAGATTTAAACCTCCTATTCTTTGAAAGACACTGTTAAGAAAATGAAAAGACAAGCCACAGATTGGGAGAAAAAATTCCCAATACATATACATACAGTCATGTGCTGTATAATGAGGTGTCTGTCAAGGACGAGCTGACAGTGGTCCCATAAGGTTACTTTCCCTTGTGGTATGTTTGCCTTCAGTATGCAGTAACATGTTGTACAGGTTTATAGCCTAGAAGCAGCAGGCTATAGCATAAAACCTAGGTGTGTAGTAGGCTATACCATCTTGGTTTGTGTAAATACACTCTATTATGGAAACATAACAACACAATCGCCTGCCTAAGGACACATTTCTCTTGGAAGTATCCCTGTCATTAAGCGATGCATGATTCTATCTGACAGAGGTAGCATGTTAATCCAAAATACATAAAGAACTCTTAAAATTCAATAAGAAGATAAATAATAAGAGATGGCCAATAAAGAATGGGCAAATGATTTGCATAGACTCTTCATAATAGAAGATAGGCCATATTCAATAAGTTCATGAAAAAATCCTCAACATAGTTGTAAGGGAAATGCAAACTAAGACCACAATGAGAAACTACCATACATTCACTAGAATGGATGAAATTATTAATAAATAGACTCACAGTATCAAGTATAAGCCAGAATATGGAACGACTGTAACTCTTATACATGGTTAGAGGGACATAAAATGGTATACTCTGAGAAACTGCCACTGTCTTAAAAGTTAAATATATATTTACCATATGACCCAGAAATTTCACTCAGGGTATTGACTCATAAGAAATGAAAAAATGTATTTCTACACAAAGACTTGTTTATGAATGTTAATAGCTGCTATATTCATAGTAGTTGAAAAATAAAAACAATCTAAATGTTCATCAACATGTGAATAGACAACAATTTTGGGGGGGTGCAGTAGAGCCATACGGTGGAATACTATTCAATGATGAAAGAGAAAACCATAATAAAACAACATGTTGAGCAAAAGATGCCAGATAAGAGTACTATTATTCCAATATATGAATCTCTAGAAAAGATATACATCTGCAAAGATAAAAATATTTCCAGTCGCCTAGGGTCAAGCACTGATATTGGGGATTGACAGAGAAGGTACTTGAGGGAACTTTTGGGGATGATAGAAATGTTCTGCACTCTAGCTGTGTTGGTGGTTACATGAATGTATAATTTATATCATTGCATAAACTCATTTAAATGTACACTAAAAATAAGTGCATTTTGAGATGACACAAATAAATGGAAAAACATATCATGGATCAGTAGAATCAATGCATTAAAATGTCCATACTAATTAAAGTTATTTACAGATTCAATGAAATTCCCATCAAAATTCCAAGGTCATATTTCACATATCTAGACAAAATAATTCTGTACTTCATTTGGAACCAGAAAAGAGCCCAAATATCCAAAGCAATCTTAAACAAAAAGAACAAATCCGGAGGCATCACATTAGCAGTCTTTAAATAATACTACAAGGCTATAGTAACCAAAATAGCATGTTATTGGCATAAAAACAGAGACATAGACCAATGGAACAGAACCCAGAACCCACATAGAAAACCATCTGCATACAGCCAACTGATCTTT
>CAUYRT010064274.1:0-20058 GCA_963574885.1 Lepilemur ruficaudatus
CATCAGGGATTCATGATCATTCATTCATTCAGCAAATATTTATTGGGTGCTTACTATATGCCAGGCACTGCTTTGGGTAATAGGGGTAGCTCTGTCAACAAAGTAGACAACACTTCCTGCCTCTGTGGGATAGACGTGTGGATGGTGCACAGATAGATGACAAGAGGACTGCATATCTGGAGAGAGAAGAAAACAGTATAAAATAAGTTAAAAAATGTTTCAGCCGGGCGCGGTGGCTCACACCTGTAATCCTAGCACTCTGAGAGGCTGAGGCGGGCGGATCGCTCAAGGTCAGGAGTTCAAAACCAGCCTGAGCAAGAGTGAGACCCCGTCTCTACTAAAAATAGAAAGAGATTAATTGGCCAACTAAATATATATAGAAAAAATTAGCCAGGCATGGTGGCACATGCCTGTAGTCCCAGCTACTTGGGAGGCTGAGGCAGGAGGATTGCTTGAGCCCAGGAGTTTGAGGTTGCTGTGAGCTAGGCTGATACCATGGCACTCTAGCCCAGGCAATAAAGTGAGACTCTGTCTCAAAAAAAAAAAAAAAAAAAGACAAAGCTTCAGGCCAACACCCAACCTCCGCCAGCCTGGCCCCTTCTCTGTTCCGGCAGGAGCCTTCCCTGGCCGTGTGCTGGAGGGAGCGGATCACGGCCGCTCTAGTCTAGCGACCCTCTGCTCAGGCAAAGTCCTCATCCTCACCTGAGCTCGTAGGGCTGGACTGAGGATTAAATAAGATAGCATGTGGTAAAGCACATGGCAAGTACTCAAAAAAGTGGTGACAATTTTAACATCTCTTAAACTAAACTAGTTATCTTTTCTCCACCTCCGGATATAAATGGAACTAACAAACTTCAGTGATTTCAGACTTCATCTCCCTTGGAAATGTCTCCCAAAGTTATGCTTCTATCTGTTAGGAATGCTTTCAGACTATATAGAAAGCCCAATTTACAGGGGGTTTATTAGATAATGAGCTGTTTTTATTCACAACACTTCTGACACCAAATGTGTGGGTTGTTCTCCACACCAACCAATTCTCCAACTCCCTGGGCACCAGCTGGGTGTCCTATAATTCAATTCAGTTCTGGCTCTAACTACCCAGAGTTAACGTCAGACTCTACAGGTTTAAGGGCTCCTCCCACAAGACTACCCTCATTTCACATGCCAGTCACAGTTTGTCCACAGTCAATGGTTTGTCCATTATTTTACAAAGAGTAGGGTCCACAGGGTGCCCACTCTTCTGCCCAACTTGGCTCCAAATTTGGGATTACCACACAATCCCTTCAGGTTTTATAATTTGCTAGAAGGACTCAGGAAACTCAGAGCAACATTTTACTTACTATTCCTAGTTTATTATAAAGGTTTATTATAAACTCAGAAACAGCCAAATGGACGCGCTGCATAGGGCAAGGTACGGAGGAAGGGCGCAGAGCCCCCGCGCCCTCCCTGGGTGCACCGCCCTCCCAGAACCTCCGTGTGTTCAGCAACCTGAAAGCTCCCCGAACCCTGTTGTTTAGGGCTTTTTTTAAAATGGAGGCTTCATTACATAGGCAGCATGGATTAAATCATTGTCCACTAGTGATTGGCTCAATCTCCAGCCCCTCTCCCCTCCCTGGAGGTGGCAGTTGGAGTGTGGAAGAAGCTGAAAGTCTCAACCCTCTCACTACGCCTCGCCTCGCCTCGGTCTTTCTGATAATCAGCTCCAGTTCTGAAGTTACCTAGGGCCCCCAACCCAGCCACCAGTAATCTTATTAGCATACAAAAGACTGACTCTGCAAAGTCCAAGAGTTTTAGGAGATGTGTGCCAGGAACTAGGAAAAAGGCCAAATATGTATTGTTTAGTGTGCTGCAGATGTTATACAATTAATTTTTTCTTGTATAACAAGAAGATCTGAGGCAGGTGACTGTAATAATCAGTTCAGTTGCTCAACAAGGCCATTGTAGAACCAGCTTCTGTCTTTCTATTTTGCCATCCTTAGCAGGTTAGCTTTCCCCTCTTGGTTTAAAAAAGATTTCTCTTGCAGGCACAATATGGCTGCCACAGCTCCAGGGATCGCACGTACATCCAAAGAAAGGCAGAAGGAAGGCGCAGTGCAAGCAGCATTGGTCCTTTCAGCAGGAAAATCTATTTCCTTCCCAATACTTCCGAGAGACTCCTGCTTATCTGCTATTTACCAGAACTGTGTCATGTGGTCCTCTGTAGCTGAAAGTCCCTTTAAGCTGTAAAGTATTCAGATTCTATCGCCTCTATACTAGAGACTGGTGTGGGAGAACAGGATTGCAACTGAAGTTGGGTTATCCAATTAGCAATGTCTGCTCTTACCTCTTCTATGCCTCTATAATACATAGAAGGGGTCAGGAAATCATACCTATAGGTAGATGATAGATCATTCAATCAATTGACAGTTAGATATACACATATCATATATATATAAATATATACCATATGTACGTATTTACCTTTACATGAATATACATACATACATATACGCTTATAAATATAAGTTCAGGTGAACTGATATTTCTAATTTATACTTATTTCTTTTAAAAAAAGAAGCAAAAACATTTTTATTTTTAAGAAAAAAATAAATTGTATCTTTCATTTTTACTGAGATCCTGTGTGTTCCAGGATTTTATGGACACCATCTTGAACCCTTGAGACTTTAATTGTCTGCATTTCATAGGCCGGGACTAAGGACACACCATCGTTGAGCCAGGGACAGCAGGGACAGTGGGGCTGGGCCGCACACCTCTCTGATTTCAAAGCCAGAGGAATGCAGACCCGGGACAAGGATTCCCCAGAGGAGAACGTGTAACCCTCGGAAGAGTCTCTGAAACTCCCCAGAGAACTCCCCCTACCCAAGGGAAGGAGAAATGCAAATGGTGGCGCTGCTGAGTGGGGACCCAGAGCCGGAATCTTCCCTCCAGTGTCTCTGGCTTGGCCCCTCTACGGCTTCTCCAGAGCTGTCCAGAACCCGTGGATTTCTCCGAGTTCTTAAGCATACGGTACATCTCATCTCGGGCACATTGGGAGCTTTTTTCTCTGGCAGGAAATAACTGCTCCCTGCCGTCCGGGACCATAAGCCAAGACCTGAGTCCACCCTACATACCAGGTAACCCATGGACTGACCAAAAGGCTCTGAGCCTGAACTCTGAGTGCCGGGTGTGATGCTGGGTCGGATCCTGGATTGGGAGGAACAAACTTTGCTATAAAGGAGGATATTGGAGCAATTAACAAAACCTGAATATGGGCTGTTTATGAAATAATAGCATTGTAGAAATGTTAAATTTCTCAAATTTTATCCTTGAATTGTGATTATGTAAGAGAATATCCTTTTTCTTAGTAGATACATATAAAGTATTTAGGGTCTTAAGGTCTGGGTTTCTGCAATTTACTTTAAAATGTTCAGCAAAAATAAAATAGAAATAAGTGTGAAAAATAATGATAAATATTAAAAATAAAAATATATGATAAGTATGTATAAATAAAAATCCATACATGTGAAAAATAATAATGCATCTATTTCATATGACTCAACCTTATATACTGAAAGAGAAAGAGAGAGAGAGACAGTAAGCCTCACATGGCAAAATGGGAACCACGGGAGGCTCCATGGGAAAAACACGTTGGAGTCCAGTGAAATATTCTTGCAACTTTTCAGCAGGCCTGAGCCTTTTTCCTAAATACAGCTAAAGAGCTAATTTTTAAACCTCTCTAAGGTGGTGTGTCCGTGCTGTGTTGACGCGGGAGGCAGACTGAAATACTCAGGAGAAAGAGGACGAAATGGTAGCAATGATTTTCAAACTCCGCATAAGTGTTGCCTCCCTTCTCCACAGAGCATGTTTTCCAAACAGATACTTGGATCCTGCCCAGATATTAATAATTTCAAAATCACCCGCAAGGTTCTCAAAACCTGCAAGTCTCAGTAGTATTGCTAATGGGCTCATCTGCTAGAAGCTACATTTCTAGCTTCTTGACATTTAACTTATGACTCTCCCTCTTTCTCGGTTGGCTTTGAAAGACTCTAAATGGTTTTCCAAATTTGGCAGAGTCCAACCGGCCTTTCACGGCACAGTCTAACGTAAAGCACCTTGGGCTTGCACTTTGCCTCTGAAAGTTCCATTACGTTCTCCCAAGCTTCGTTCCTAGGAGTTGCTTTACCTACTCCTACCCATTAATATTAAATGGCTTGGCAAAGGACCTCGGAGTTTAAGTGCTTCCAGGAATTGGCACTTCAGGTGGATCTTCCCCGAGGCCTCCCTCAAGAGTGCATCTTCCTGAGCCTGCTGAACCGATGACACTCAGAAGGGGTTTGCTTAGTTAGAGCTCTAAGACCTACCAGCCCGCTTGAGGGAAGCCACAATCCCCAGGAGCCGTGGAGGGGCCCAGGACAGGTGAGGTCGCCAGAACCCAAAGAGAGAGTGAGTTGGGTAGGGCAAGCTGCTCAGAGGAATGATGACTTTCTGGAAGGGCCAAGGCCAGCTGGAGGCACCCTCACAGAGAGAGGGCCAGGGAATACAAGCCTGGCCTCCCACCCTCTGATCCCCTGCAGGGGCTGCCCTGCCAAACCCAACCAGAAACCGCAGGGGAAAGAGCCTGGGGGTGGGGAGAACACATTGGCCAGCCCCCATAGCAGAGTGCCTGCGAAGGCTGGAATGTGAGTTTGAAGGGGCAATTGGAACGAATCTGGCATATTCCATTTCTTTATCTGTAAAATGGAAATCATAAAAATAATACCTATCTCATAGAGTTGCTGTCAGGATTAAATGAGATGACTTTAAGTGGGCTGGCCTGACTCAGTGCCTGTTGTTTTTCACTGTATGCCAGGAAGGAAGGATTATGGGAGTCCCTGCCAGGAGGCGTCTTTGTGCCTTTGCTTGGCTTCACCAGTCTGAAGAGAAGTGACGATCCCACTGGTACTGCTAGTTGGAAGGCTCCTAGTTCCTCATTTCAAAACTTACTACAAAGCTACAGTAATCAAGACAGTGTGGTTGGCATTGGCAGAAGGACAGACACAGCTCAATGGAACAGAATGAAGAGTTCCGAAATAAACCCTTACATTTTCCGTCAACTGATTTTATGCAAAGCCAAGACAATTCAATGGGGGAAAGAATGGTCTTTTCAACAAATGGTGCTGGGACAACTGGACATCCACATGCAAAAGAGTGAGTTTGGACCCTGATATCATATACAAAAATTAACCCAAAATAAATCTAAGAGCTAAAACCATAAACTCTAAGAAGAAAATATGGGTGTAAATCTTCACGTCCTCGGATTAGGCTATTATTAATACTTCTTGGATATGATATCTAAAGCATAAGCAACCAAAGAAAAACAGGTTGATTTGACTTCATCAAAATTAAAACGTTTTCTTCTTGAAAGAACACCATCAAAAAATTGAAAAGACAATTTCAGAATGAGGGACTGTTTTTGCAAATTATATATCAAATAAGGGACAGAAAGTAGACTAATGTTTGCCAGAGGATGGGAGAGGAGCAAGTGCAGAGTGACAACTAACAGGAACAGGGTTTCTTTTGAGGGTAATAACAATGTTCTAGAATTAGATAGTGGTGACGGTTGGACAACCTTGTAAATATACTGAAAACCACTGAATTGTGCACTTTAAAATGGTGAATTTTATGATATGTAAATTACTTCTCAATAAAAAAGTATTTTTAAAAACTCAATGGACAAGTTGATATAGGGAAAGAAATAATTAATAAAAAGATAAAGCTGAGATAATTACCCAGAGATTGCAAAGAGATAAAGAGATAAAAAAAGAAAAAAAAGAAAGCCAGGCATGGTGGCTCATGCCTGTAATCCTAGCACTTTGGGAGGCCGAGGCGGGAGAATTGCTTGAGGCCAGGAGTTTGAGACCAGCCTGGGCAACAGCAAGACCCTGTCTCTACAAAAAAGAAAAATTAGCTGGGTGTGGTAGCAAGCACTTGTAGTCCCAGCTACTTGGGAGCCTGAGGCACAAGGATCACAGGAGTTTGAGGTTACAGTGAGCTAGGTGTCGCCAACATACTCTAGCCCATGTGACAGAGTGAGACCCTGTCTCAAAAAAAAAAAAGATATGAAAGAAAAATTAAGAGATATGAACAAAAGAGTGAGTAGAACCAACATATCTTCCAGAAGAAGAATGCAGAGAGAATGGGGAAGAATCATACTTAAAGATATAAAGAATTAGGCCTGGGGCAGTGGCTCAGGCCTGTAATCCCAACAGGAGGATCTCTTCAGGGCCAGTGTTCCAGACTAGCCTGGGCAACATAGGGAGACCCTGTCTCTACAAAAAAATTTTTTTTAGTTAGCCAGGCATTGTGGCGCACACCTGTAGTCCTAGCTACTCAGGAGGCTGAGGCAGGAGGATCACTTGAGCCCAGGAGTTTGAGGTTGCAGACGGCTATGATGATGCCACCCTGGCCTGGGTGACAGAGTGAGACCCTGTCTCTTAAATAACTAACTAACTAAATAAATAAATAAAAGGGCATGAGTTCTTTGATTTAAGGAGAAGTTCATATCTCAAAAGGTTAAATAAAAACAAGTTCACGTCTGTTACAATGTGATGAAACAGAGTACATCAAATAGAAACAGAATACCTTAAAAGCTATTAGAGATAAAAGAAAGATTACTATCAATGTGATGGCTGTTCCTTTGGAAGCAGGCTTCTTAAGAACAACCGTGGACTCCCAAAGACAAAGGAAATGCTGATGGAAAACGACTCTCCAGCCACAATTCTATCCCAGCTAAACTAATACATGGAGCACCAGCAAAATCAGAGGTACGTGCTGACCGAACAACAAAAGCATGTCCTTTCAGCAGGAAAACGAGTGAATCTGAAATGGTGGGACGGAGGAAGGATGAGGAGCAAAGAGATCGGTTAAATGTTGGTAAATCTAGACAAGGATGTCTAACCTCGACCCACTGAGGTCCCTTTCGGGAAATGGGCTGCTCTGCTCTGCTCACACTCGCAATAGGAGTCTAGGGTCATTTTCGTTGGTTTTATTTGTGCCCCGTATATGTTATGAGACCCAAATTTTTGCAAAGCACATTAGTTTCTTTCTTCCCCAGTCTTGAGCAGTGCGTCCCCTGAGCAGACCCTAAGCCCCATGAGGATGGACACTGTGCCCACCTCACTCACCTCTGCATCCCCATCCCGGGATCTGGAACTCGGTATGTGCTCCAAGCATTTTTGTTGCATGAATAAATGAACTTGGCCAATGTGTATAACCCTGAGTTTATCTGTTTGATTTTTAAGTCGACTGTTGTCTCCTTCATGGTACTTGTTCTGTCATTGGATAGACACCCTCCTCAGCTCCCTCATGGGGCTCTGACACCCCATACAGGGTGCCCTTCTGGGGAATGCCTTTCTCATTCTGGCTGTCCCCTGTGGAAGTCGTCACCCCATGCCAGGCCCCTGACCTCTCCCCCACGCGGGTGCCCTCCCCATCAACCTGGGCCTTGGCACTCCTCTCCATGCTCTCCTGGCCTGCCCTGGAATGGAGATCTACCTGTTCCAGGGGATGGTTAGGATGGAACTGTTCAGGAAAGGAAGGAAAAAATAGTAAAAGAAGGGAACAAAGGGGGGAAGTGAAAGAAGACAAGCTGGGTTTTTTTCCTTAATCAACCTTGTTTCCTTCACAAAAATTACTTTTTGTCCTGATCACAATGTATTTTATGCATGCAGGACCCTCTACTTGGAATCGCCCCGGCCTTTGCCTTTTGAAATTCTACTCATTCTTCAACACCGAGGACACATGTCTCTCTGTGGAGCCTTCCCTGTTCACACACACACACACACACACACACACACACTCACATATACATACATGCTCACACATGTACCCACATACACAGGCACCCAAACAGAAAACCATTCACTAGTTCTCCTGGGCTCCTTTAGCACTGTGACAAGCTTCTGTTGTAACACTTAAGACATTATTATATCACGGTTGATTGTTTATAGTCTGTTGGTCCCCACTGGACTGCGTTCTTTAAAGGTTGGAGTCTTCCCTTGCTACCACTCAGCACAAGGACAGCACACAGTGAGTGCTCAATAAATGTGTGTAGAATGAACTACGCAGTTGATTTGACATTTGTGAGCAATCTTAGCATTGGAGAGATGATGGGGGTTCTTTGTACTCCTTTGGAGTAGCTTTTTTTGTTGTTGTTTTAAATTTATCTGGGTGGTTTACAGATAGCAACCATGTTATTTCTGGACATGTTGCACAGCTATGGTCCCCAACCCCTGGGCTGTGGCCTGTTAGGAGCCAGGCCGCACAGCAGGAGGTGAGCAGTGAGTGAGCAAGTGAAGCTTCATCTGTATTTGCAGCCGCTTCCCATCGCTCGCATCACCACATAAGCTCCGCCTCCTGTCAGATCAGCGGCGGCATTAGATTCTCATAGGAGCACGAACCCTACCATAAACTGCCCAGGCGAGGGATCTAGGTTGCAGCTCATTGTGAGAATCTGATGCCTGATGATCTGAGGTGGAGCTGAGGCGGTGATGCTAGCGCTGGGGAGTCGCTGCAAATCAGATTATCATTAGCAGAGAGGTTTGACTGCACAATAAATGTAATGCACTTGAATCATCCCGAAACCATCCTCCCTCCCCAGTCCATGAAAAATTGCCTTCCATGAAACCAGTCCCTGATGCCAAAAAGGTTGGGGACCACTGTTGTACAGGACAGTGAGAAGCTGATTTAACCCAATCTCATAGAGACTACCAACAACCACAGCATTCTCATGTGAACTCCAGCACTCAGCAGCAAATTAATCACTGTGGCTCATCAGCAATAAAAAAAAAAAAAAATCTGTGCAGTTTCGGCCTCTGTTAGCTTATAAATAAAATGACATGACAAGATTTTCAAATCACAAAACAATGCCAAAATATAAAGAACTGCATAAAGAAACCCAAGTGCAATTAAAGAGGAAGAATCCAATATACCCTACAGGAATCTTTCTAACCCTGAATTCCCATGGCAGGAAACATCCCCGAGTGTTCAACGCTAGAGCTAATTTAAACCTCAATCCTGTAATTTTAAATTCAGATCCTCAGGTTGCCCTGGCGTTCCTCATTTACCAGGCTCCGTGAACTTGGCATCTTCCAACATGTGTACATAGTTCTGCAGTTAAATGTACACAGCAGAAGCACCCGCACCACCCCTTGTACTCCCCTTTCTCCCTCCTTTCTTTCCCTTTCCCTCTCCCTTTCACAGACTGCACCGGGTTGGGTGGAATCTGGCTCTGTCCCAAGTTTCACTGAACATCTGGAACAATTTTTCTATTGTTCTTGATTTGAGTTTTTGCAAAACCACAAATAACTTTGCTAAGCACCATTTCCCCTTAATTTTTAAACCTACCTAGATTTCAGACGTATTCATTTCTCATGCTTCTGACTCATGCATACCTCACTCATCGAAGTGCCTTTTTTGCTTTTTTCAGTTTTTTTTAATGAGCCATTTGCTACCCGAAATGCCTAGGCAATCTTTGCAGTCATTGTCAGCATCTTCCAATCTTTTTTTTTTTTCCAGGAAGGCAGATCATTGACAGAATAAAGGACTAGTCATCAGGAACCCACAGTACCTACATGTGCACACACACACACAACATCACCCAGGAAAGGGTCATTATCAGTTCAAAATACTGAAACCACATGGTGAGTGAACATTCCTGCTAAGCAAAGTGGCCCTCCTGGACCCAAAACAGAGGATTATTAATGTTTCGTATCAATGCCTCTGGAGAAACTAAAGTGAGTAAAGAAAAGGATTTTTGTAGACAAAATGAAAGTAGGCGTCACACTGTCACTGAATGACACTTTTTTTTCCTTTTTATTGTGGTAAATATGCACAACATAAACTTGCCATCTTAACCATTTTCAAGTGGCATTCACATTGCCGTGCAACCATCACCACCATCCAGCTCCAGAACTTTTCATCATTCCAAACGATAACATGCCAGTACCTCCTCCTCCCAACCCCTTGTAATCAGTACTCTACTGTCTCTTTCCACAAATTTAACTATCTAGGTATTTCACATAAGTGAAATTATACAGTATTTGCCTGTCTGTGTCTGGCTTATTTCACTTAGCATAATGCTTTCAAGGCTTAGCCGTGTTTTAGATTAGAACTTTATTTCTTTTTAAGTCTGAATAATCTTCCATTGTATGTATAATGTTCTATACTTTGTTTAGCCATTTCATCTGTGAACATTTGCTTTGTTTCTACCTTTTGACTATTGCGAATAATGCGGCTATGGACATTGGCGTACGAATATCTGTTAAAGTCCCTGCTTTCAATTCTTCTGGTTATATACCTAGGAGCGGAGGTGCTGGGTTACCTGGCAATTCTATGTTTAACTTTTTGAGGAACCACCAAGCTGTTTTCCACAGCAGCGATGCCGTTTTACATTCCCATCAGGAAAAGACTTTTTTAAAAAATTGCTTAGATTATTAATACAAATATAATATACCTGACAACAATGTAAGACAACAATCAATCTATTTGGACAGGAGAAGAGCTGGGGGGCCCAGGTAGCTTCTTTATCTCCCTTACATGTGGAACATCCCCCATTAAAGAGACAGCCCTGTAAGTGAATATAGCATTTGATATTTCAGAAAGCTTTAGAAAAAGTAAGGAACTCATTAAATTCCCAGCAAGTATGAATTTACAGGCCCCCAGAACCCTCTTTCTAATGTAATCTCTTGTCAGACAGTCCAGGCCAAACATGAGGCATTCTTTTTTTTTTTTGAGACAGAGGCTAGAGTGCGGTGGCATCAGCCTAGCTCACAGCAACCTCAAACTCCTGGGCTCAAGTGATCCTCCTGCCTCAGCCTCCCGAGTAGCTGGGACTACAGGCATGTGCCACCATGCCCGGCTAATTTTTTTCTATATATTTTTAGTTGGTCAATTAATTTCTTTCTATTTATAGTAGAGACGGGGTCTCGCTCTTGCTCAGGCTGGTTTCGAACTCCTGACCTTGAGCAATCCGCCGGCCTCGGCCTCCCAGAGTGCTAGGATTACAGGCGTGAGCCACCGCGCCCGGCCTAACATGAGGCATGCTAACTAGGCTGCCTTGTATTTCTATTGTATTTGTATATCCAGTAATCATATCCCTCCTAAAGTGCCCTGCTGCTGTACTCTGCTCCCTGCCCGCTAAAACGCCTGCTGGTTTTTCGTATCCTGTTAGGAAGCAGCATCTCATTCCTCAAATAGCGGGTAGCCCTTGGCCTCCCACCGAGGCTCGCCTCTAAGCTCCCCACGCTCCTCACTTGTGGAGGGGGCAGCACTAGCACTCTGTCCTCCAGGAGCCCCAGGTGACTGGCGCCCCCCCCCGTAAGTGGGAGGAGCTTAACGAACCCGTGGTAAAGCTTCGCCTGGCTTTACCACAGGAAGGCTGTGCTGTGCGAGGTCACCTTTGGGTCCGGCCCTTGTTCCTCCCTCATCACCACTGATACCTCCGCACACCTTCACCTCCCCCAGCTCCTCTGGATCCCCCAGACACGGACCCCAGGAACAGACTCCCGTTCTATGAGGGACAGAGAAGGTATAGAAGTGTCCCGTGGCAGAGACAGCCCCCGGAGGGGCTGCACACAGCCAAACGCATGGCGTCAGGGTGTCCCTGATTTATGCACCCTTGATTATGCCGGTGACCCTCACAGGGCCCACCAAAAATATGATCGACTCCTCGCCTCAGAAACATTGAGGAGAGGAGTTTGATTCCTTTTTCTTGTGGGGAGGTGGTGGGGAGGGCAGGTTGCATAACCGCAGACAGACGAGCCTTGCAGATTATAAACCGGGCCAGGGTGGCCCATTTCAAAGGCATTGGGGAGGAGGGTGAGGAAACAGAGGAGATTTCCTACAGCCACATCACAGATGTGTTGGGCAGGTTGCATCTAAACAATCGCAAAGAGCTTAGAGAACTCCAGGCCACAGGCAAACCGCAGCCACGGATAATCACATCCCCTCAGTCTCGGCATGGGGAGGGTTTCCCACGGTCTCCGGGACTGGGCTTCCAGCTCAGGGTGTGGTCCCCAAGCAAGGCCGGAAAGTTGCGGAGGAAGGGCATGACTGGAAACTAGGTAGAGCCCTGGGAGAAGGGGACAGCACAGCTTCATGAGTGTCAGGACACACTGGGGACCAGGAGACAGGTGGAAATGCCCACAAGACCCGGTCAGGGCCACACATGGTGTGTTGGAAAGAGCATGATTTGGGGGCCATTCAGCCACGGGTTCAGATTCCAGCTCTGCCTCTGTCGTGTTTGAGGCCCCAGACACAGACCACAGGACAAGGAGTTGGATGCAGGTGGTTGCTTTGGGAGATGACCCCAAGAAGTGTCAGTCAGGGCTGGGGAAGTAGGGGAGGCAGGAGGTGCAGGGTGAGTCCCTAAGCAGCTGCCACTGGGGGAAACAAGGCACAGAGTCACGCCCACTCCCAGCCTGAGGCCCGGGAGTGGGATCTATCCACCAACACCCTTCCATCATTAGCTGAGCACTTCAGCTTGCCCTGTGTCCTTGGAGGGGTGGAGGAGCCCTCAGGCTGAAAGTTCGGGGGGCCTTAGCATTTCTCAGTGTGGAAAGGTGAGTGCTGAGGGCATGTGGGTGGCCCTGATGGTATCCCACCCGCTCAGAAGCCCAGGGGCCTGGGGCAACGCAAAGGACAGGAGAAAATCCACCTTCCTCTGAGGACAGTGGGCCCATTTGATGGAGGGTCCCTTGTGCTGCCAGTGACCTCACAGCTTGGTTTGGCTCCTGAGGGCTGGAGGCAGCGCATCCAGGCTGGGCTGTCCTGCAGGGCAGAGCAGGAGGAGGGAGGGCTCCTGGGTAACCAGGCGGCATGGGCCATAGGCGCAGAGATGACAGGAAGCCAGGAAACCAGAGAGAGGACAAGGGTGTGAGATCCTACCACCCAGAAGTCTTCGGTGAAGTCCACAGGACTCGAGAAGAGGTTGGTGGGAGAGTATCTCCGAGAACTGTCCTGCAGGGGATAGAAAGCTCGATGTTTCTCTGAAGACTCCCCCAATTCAGAAGAGAGCTGTCCCCGGGGATGCAGGCGCCCAGGTGGAGCAAGCTCCTGTGGTGGCAGAGAAAGCCCTGGGAGAAGAGGAGGAGAATGCAAGCACCGGAGGGGGCAGCTGTCGCCTGAGGGGACTGTCCCTGGGCAGCACGTGGACACTGAGGTGGGCTAGGGGAACATGCAGCACCTACCTAGAGCTGTGAGGGCGAGGTGGTCTCAGCAGCATGTGGGGCACAAAGATAATGATCCCTCCAAACAGCAGGGGTGTGTGGTGGTCGCTAGCTGCAGCCACTGGAGTTCAGGTATTGGAGGAGGCGGGCAGGGACTGCAGGGAAGCCTGGCCACTCCTGGGAAGGGGCCACAGCCCCCTGAACAGGGGAGGGGGTCCAGCAAGGATTCCTGGTCTTGTTCTCCAGTTATTTTTATTTATTTGTTTCTCTGTTTATTTATTAAGAGACACTCTGTCACCCAGACTGGAATGCAGTGGTGTGATCATAGCTCACAGCAACCTCAAACTCCTGGGCTCAAGTAATTCTCCTGCCTCAGTCTCCCCAGTAGCTGGGACTACAGGGGTGCACCACCATGCCCAGCTAATTTTTTCTTTAATTTTTTATAGAGACAGGGTCTTGAACTCCGGAGGCCTTAAGCAATTCTCCCACCTCAGCCTTCCAAAGCGCCAGGACTACAGGCGTGAGCCACCACATCCTGCCTCCCCAGTCATTTTTAAAGAAAATAAACATCGAATTCAGGGGAAAAAATTAGAACCGTGAGGGACTATATCCATTAGGATTACGTTAGTCTGTTTGTAAGAAGAGACTCAAAACATCGTGGCTTAGACGAGATGAAAGGAAGAGGCTGAAGCTTCCAGCAGGGGCTAAGGGACAAGCATTGCCACAGCGCCTGCAGGGCGCAGGCTCCTTCCAGCTCCCTGCCTGCCACCTGGTGGGGTCCTCCCCTCCTGGTCCAAGCTGGTGACTCTGACGCCCTATCCCAGCTGTAAGATGGAAGAAGGGACCAGGAGAAAGGGAGGAGGGGCAAAGGGCAGTGCCAGCTGTTTTAAAGGAAGATTCCTCGAAATCGCCAGGACGCTATTCCAGTTACAAGCCACCGGCCTGCTCTGAATGCCGTGGCCACGCCCATCTTCAGGAGGGGCTGGGGAATGTTTTCTGTTTCCCGTGTGACCCTGTGCCCAGTTGGAAATCCTTTTCCTGAGGACGAAGGGAAAAATGATGTTGGATCCAACCAGCTGCCTCTGCAGCAAAACTTGCCAATCACCTCACAAGTGAGGGCGTAGAGCCACATGTGGCTACGTTTATAGGGAGGGCATGGATTTTACCCCATGTGCTGTATGTTTTAAGCAATAACACAGTATTCCACCCAGTCCCATGTCCCCACCCCCGCAGTGGGCTCACCCTGCCAACAGATAGCATCCCATCCCATGTCCCCTCAGTCCACCTGAGGTCACCTGCAGCTGCAGAGGACAGTTACTGCATGACAGTTGCCACCTCCAGTGCCCACATACCTCCTTCTCTATCTGGAACTTTCTCCAGCACCTTGACAGTTTGCTCTGTCACAAGCAGGCACAACTGAAGTCTGGAGGCGTTAATGTACCTAGAGCAGCCCTCCCTAGTGTGTGGCAGGACAGTCCTGAGTGTGTTCATTGTGGCTTCTCAGACAGGACCCGGAAGAACCGCGCCCAGTTTCCCTTAGTTACCACACCCATTCTTGTCTTTTCTCCGTCCCTGTCTCCCTCTCCTGCTCCCTTACCCAGATCAACTCTCTGCACCCAGGTCCCTATTTCAGGGTCTCCTTCTGAGGGAATCCAAACTAAGAAACCTTTGGGTGGCTTCCCTCTGGGCACCCAGATAGTTAGTGGCAAAATTAGAATTTGAACTCAGATCCTAGGCTTTTAGACCCAATGTTCTTTCCACAGTCCTGCAATAAGAATACGGGAGCATTTAAAAAAAATCAATACCTTGTCAACAAATTGCAATCCTGAAGTCGACCTGGTTTCTGAATCAAATCCTAGGCCCACTAAAAGTGAGTGGAGTCGATTAAAATGCAATAAAGATTCAGTCCATGTATTAAAGATAATAACCAGGACTGGTTTTCTTAATGAATGGAGCCTGTGCCTCCTTCTGCCTCAGCAGTTCTGGGAATGGCTGTTTGATTTGGCTTATTGGTTTTTCTTGATTATGATGCTGTACGTAGTTGTGCTCAGAGGGCAAAAGCTCTGCCCTGTAAGCACAAGAGACGGTGCACTCCGACAACAGACCAGGGTGGAGAAAGACCTTTTGGGGAACTGCCAAGGTCATTTATAACCTCAAAGTCATGTATTGACCCTGTACCCAGGAGGTGGACACGGCCAGCCTCCCATAGCCAAATACGTGTGCAAATAAACTGAGGCAGATGACAGAGCACTTGCCAGGAGTCTGGGGATGGGATTCCTGCGTGGGGAAGGGGCCTGTCCCCAGCTGGCTCCCTGGGCCCCTGCGTCCCGGGCTCTGGATTGTTGCTTGTGGGCTCAGGCTTACACACTTGCCCCATTCCGATTTGGTGTTTCTAGCATTAATAATTTTATTATAAGCATAATAACAACAGAATCAACTGTTTCTGCTTTCTTTGGCTGAGTGTTTGTGTGACAGCCACTTTCTTTTAATATTCCCTTTAAGCCTGATAACAATCGTCATTTTACAGATAAGCAGACTGAGCCTCAGCAAGGTCACGTACCCTGGCCAAGGCTCCACAGCTAAGAGTCCCAGCCTCGTGCACCAAGGCCATGCCTCACGGCCTCCTGGTTGGCTTCATGTGGCCATCGGCTATCACAGTGCTAAGGCCCCAACAGAATCTTGGTTTTGATTCTCACCAATGAAGACCTGGTTCCCTGGTTCCCTGCCTATCCGCTCGCCAGCGCCCTGCCACATTATGTACTCTGAGGGAGGGGTCAGACCAGTCTTGCCTGCCATGAGACTGAGCTGCGCAGGTTAAACTGGACAAAGCCCTTCGTCCCTGGGAAGGTAGAGGCTGTGATGCCGTGGCAGGCCTGGCTGAGGTGGGCGAGACACGAACCAGGCTCCTTTCACCCACCGCCCCTTCCAAGGAAGCCTGCTTGCCACTCCCAAGCACGCTGGGCAAATCCACGGGAAGGCCAGTCCAGGACTGCAGAGTGCCTTTGAGGGGCCCAAGACCCTTCAAGTAGGCAGCTGCACGTGCTCCTCAAACAGGTGAGGTGGGCTTTCATGACCGGGCAGTTACAACTGTCCCCTCTCTGGAGCACGCTGAGCCATACCCGTGCCCTGCTAAAGCTTAATTCAGAGCACGTTCCCCCGACTCCCTCGCTGAAATAAGGGTTGGTGAGACAGAAGAAAGAAAGAACAAAAGTAGGGGAGGAAGTATTTTAAAATGGTCCGGGATCCATTTCTTCGAGGCAGCAGACTCCTTAAATTTTTATACATGGCAATGTGGTGATTAAGTGCTGCTGCCGCCAGCGGCTTACGGGAATGAGCAGAGAGACAGGGCTGGGGGCAGAGGGTGGCGCATCTGACCGAGCATGAGTGATGGAGGCTGTACCTGCCCAGCGGCCTCGCACCAGGCGGGGACCGACTTCTGCTGATCCAAACCCCAAGGACGCCTCCGTGCTCCTCTGAGCTCTTTCCTGCATTCCAAATCAGCACTCATCAATCTGCTGGCTCCTGCCTACTTTCTATTTAAAGTGTGTGTGGCAGAGGGAGGGTGGAGAGGCTACTGCATCTTTGCTGTTTCTTAATAAAATGGGTAGGTTGGTGAGGGTTCCTGAATGTGAGGGACCAGAGGAGACTGGAGCCAGGGTTTTCCTAATGCTATTAAAAGGCCAGTGAACAGAGGGCTGTCTGCTGGCAATGTCCAGAAAATGGACACAGTCGCTAATGAGCCTGTGATGGATGGGGACTGACTCCCTGGCGGTGGAGTTGCAGTCCCAGAGGGGCCAGTGGCCGGAAAAGGGGACTTTCCTGCAAGAGCAACAGGTATGAGCTTCCCAGATCACAGGCAGAACCCACAGAAGTAAAGGTTTCTTTGCAGCAGAACTAAGCTACTAAGCGATGACATTCAGATTCTACGTACCTGTAACAGGAGGCCAAGCCCCAACACACAAGCGCTTTTGAAGTCCTGCTTACGGCACGTGTGCTAATGTCCCATTAGTCAAAGCATAGTGTGGCTGAGCCCATATTCCAGGGGTGGAGGAAAAAACACTGCCTCTTTCTTAATGAAAGGTGGCAAAGTCACATTGCAAAGGGGCACAGTACAGAGAGATGGGTAGAATTATTTTTAGCTGTCTTTAAAAATAATCTACCACATACCAGCTCTTGCCTCCAAGATTTCGAAGTACTCCAAGATTATTTTTCTCTCACTCCAGTTCGTCCACTTTGCTTCAGATTTACGTTCTGAAATGAACGGCAGCAGTGTGGCAAGGGCTGGGAGTGAGAACTTGAGAATACTTTGCTGTAAGATACCTGCCCTATCTGTGAAGCAGGATGGTGTTATTTCAAAGTGGATTGCATTAGTTGTAAATGTACAAACTCTGGAGCAAAGACTAAAAACTTTAAAAAAATAAGTATAACTGATATTCCAAGACAACAGATCAAATGGAATCCCATAAAAATGTTCAATTAACATCAGAGAAGGCAGAAAAAGAAAGGAAGATTTTTTTCAAAAAGCATCAAAGAACAAGAACAACAAATACAAACAATTACAAATACAATAATTATTAGTCTGGCTATGTCAATAATCGCTTTAAATATGAGGTGTAGATATAACAATTAAAAGACAGAGTGGATGAAAAACCAAGATGCAACTATATGTTGTCTACAAGAACTCCACTAGAGATGTTTTGAAAGATCACTCTAGAGCCTTCACTCCTGCGCTTAACAACCATCAGCCCACAGGGTGAGGCCAAGCTCCCCAGTGTGACAGTTAGTGGGTCTCACTCTCTGGCCTCCACCTGCCCACTCAGCTCCACTCACCTACACCCCAGAACCCTAACCAGATTGCACGCACGCCTGTGCCTCCATGCCCCCAACCTTCTCCCCCCACCTGGAAACCCTCACCTTCTCTCTGTTTGTTTGTTTGGTAGACATCAGTGGACTCATACCATGAAAGAATTTAAATGACAAAAATCGTCTTGCCAGATGAGAGAGAAAGAGAAAATTTTAGTCACTGCCAGCGAGGCTAAGCTGAGTGGAATTCCAGTATCAAAAGTGTGCTTTGCACAGTAGGTAAGTTTTTACCTTTCATGCAACTTTGGGCCTTCCCTTTTCCAGTGAGGCATCATTCCCTGTGCCACATATCCCTCAAGATCAGCAGACACGTTGCCTCCCCTCTAGCCTCCCTGCACACCCCCAGCCTGAGTCAGTTGTTCTCTCCTGTGTCTCTAGCGGTCCCAGCACTGCCCTGTCATACAGCAATTATCTGTTTCGTGCAGACTGAGAGACCCCCGGGAGAGAAAGAATATCCCACTTAGCTTTGTACTCTCTTGATGTCTCCCTTTCCTCCCCATGCCCACTACGGTGACGGGGACCTACTAGGGGGTGACTGTAAGACCGAGGCATGGATGGATGGTTGACCCGAAAGCAGATGCAACATAAGGACTAGGGCAGGTGGTTTTTCCAGGAGGTGATCTCAAGAAGAGAAATAAACAGGGAAAGTAAAAGAAGGAAGGAAGAAAAGCCAATAAAGGGTGAATAAATGAATGGGTTGCCTTGGAGAGAGACTAGGGGCTCAATTCCACTGAGGACTCCCAGAGGAGAGGCCTCACAGAGAATGAGTAGCTGGGACTTGTGTGCACCTCTTCCCATCCCCCACTGCTTGGTGTAACTGCCCTGGTCTCCTGCACTGCCAGGTTTCTCCTGCTTGCCGCTGAGCAGGAGCTGGTGTGGGAGAAGCCCTCGCACAGGGCCTCAGCAGCATCTGAGACAAATACAATGTACCAGAAGACTGGGCCGTCAGCAGTACTGAACTTTAGAGTGAAAAGATTTTCCCAAGCCCATTCCAACCTAGACAATTTGCTTTCATTGCAGACAGTCAACAATTATTTACTTGCTATCTGAAGTTCTGTACACAGCCCATGATGTGGTTAGAGTGCACATCAAGTCGCACGACGGAGTGCCCAGTGGAGAATCACACCCCCAAGCACCAGCATACAAATCGCCAAGGAGCTTAAACATGGATGTCCGGGCAGGAAGTGCCATTCTGTTACAAAGAAACTGTGTAGTTTTGCTGACTTGCCTCCTAGAATCAATGATCTTTCCAGCTGCGTGGAAGATATGTAAGAGGAAGAGAAAGAGCAATTTGGGGGCTGGGGTGGGAAGAGCTGTCTACGAGCTGATAATAGAATTGCTGGGTTGACGCATTTTCCATTGTTTTGTTTTTCTTTTGCATTTTAGGATACAAGAGAGGGAGGTCGGAATTGTTCCTTGAAAAGGAATTCTTTTTAGCTTAGAGATGCAGTGTGGCTTTGACTTTGTGTTGTTCTCCTTAAGAACTGGAAACCTCTACTCAACCTGGAGGCCCTTAGGCAGGGGAGATCTGCCTATTGTGGGTTCACAAGCACCAATCCCAGAGAACAGGGCCAATTTGCCAAGTCAAAAACACTGCTCAGGCTACTGGGACACAACATGAGGATACTGGACAGGAGTTTGGCAGAGCGCCTCTGAACCAGATGGGACTTCTTTCAGAAGATGGTTGATATCTTCACCTCAAAAAGGACTTGGGAGAAAGCAGAGCCTGCGATGACGGGGGTTCCTGCCTGGGAGTGCTCTCGGGGAAGTGCAGAGGAGCAGAGGAGGGGGTTAAGCAAGGGTGTGGTCTCAGCCTGACTAGTCCCCCTGTCCCTAGGACAGCTCCAAGCTGGATCCACGGATTGGCACCAGAGCTGTCCCGCCTTGAGGCAAAGGGGCTGATTTTTGTAATCCCATGTCGGCCATGGGTCAGGTTCGTGGGGATGAGGGTGACGTGTAACCTGGGGGCGGGGGTCCTGTCCCTCTGGCGAGGCTCACATCAGCAGGAGGC
>CAUYRT010064275.1:0-40329 GCA_963574885.1 Lepilemur ruficaudatus
GAAAGAATAGTATGCAATGTAACCAGCCAATCACGACTGATCTTAAGTGCATGATCAGAGAGGGCAGACCAATCACTATGCTAAGTGAATACATAATCAACCCGTGGACAGCTCATTGCCGCATGAACTGCCCCTATAAAGCCCCCCTTCCCACGCTGCCCGAGGTCCCTCTGCCTAGAGAAGGGGCCACTGCGTGTTGGTGCTCTGGGGTACAGACCCTAACTAGAGTTAGTTGGTAATAAACTCCTCCTGTTGAATGCAGCCTCAGTGACTCTGTCTCTCTGTTCGGTGGTACTGCGACTCTCGATCTAACAGTTGATTGATTGTTTTTATTTAATCTGGGAAATCACAAAATACTTGAAATATCCTTGTTGGATTTTAATGCATGTTTTCACATCACTCTTGAGTAACAGGATTGTCTGTATAGCGGACAATGTTGAATTCTCCTCCCAGTCCTTTTTACCGCTTCTGTGTGCACCGCATCCCCTGAATTTGTATAACTGTTTAGTGCCTTTGATCCTGCACCCCCACAGCCCTGTAGCTCTTTGGAGGACAACTCTCAGGTTGCTGGAGCCACTTTGCCACAAGTGCAGAAAGTGGGAGGGCCTGAGGGTCTATGATCCTCCACACACCCTGGCACTGTCAACCAATGCTCATGGACTGTGAACCTTCGACTCATCTAGATGTAATTCAGATTCCAGAGTTCTTCTGTAGGATTAGGCTGAAGCCCACCCTCTGGGAGATTTTGCCTGAGATCGATCACACCCTTCCTCCACTTTCTCTCTTCCCTGTCTTGCTTCTCCTGCTCCCTTAAGGTTTCCCATGGGAGTTCTGCTTCTGAGGAACTCAATCTAAGGCAATACACTGGTACAAAGTCTTAATTTATTTTACTTAATTTTGGGAGCCTAAATTTTTATGCTCCTTATTTCTTATAAGCCGCAAGTGTACTAATTCACCATTTCTTTTTGCTGATAATTCCCAAGCATTTGTTGCTTTCATTGAATTATTTTTTCCCTCACAAATTATTTTCTGTTCACTTGAGATATTTTAATGTATATATGGCCAATGAACTGATTTTCATGATAATTCTCATGAATTAGGTCTTCACACAATATATACATTGATCATAATAGTAAATGACACAAAGGGCCTGAGTTCTTGAAAAGAATAATTATCATGAAGATTCCAACATCAAAGTGACCACATCTGTGTCACTACTTCATTCTTCTAAACTGAAAAGGACTATAGGGAATAGTTGACCAAGTAGAAATCTTTAGGCAAAGATTATGCTAATATACTTGCCCATAGAGTCAGGGAAAGTCAGTCTAGAAAGACCAATGACAACAATCTAAAGTCTTCGTAGACTGAAAGAGTGAAAACCAATACTCAAAGTTCACAGCCAGGGCAAAGTGCTTTGCCAGTTCTAACACAGAATTCTGATGGTATCTTCCATCTCAAAACACAGGAAATTAGGCAAAAAAGATAATGCTTTAATCACACTTTGATTTCAACCTTTGAAGAAGCATGGTTCATTTGGAATGTATCTGAATATTTAACCAAAGTATGGAGCAAGAACACTTAAATTAACCTCTTTCATTATCGTCATTATTTCTTCATCCTCTCATCTGCCACCACAATGGAGAAGTTATGCTTGCCACTCATGTAGACAATAGGGTCATAAGTCCTGGGTTTAGCATGCAGTACCTGCTGTGGTACATATTCTTCTGTTAATGAGCATGCATAACTCTTCATTCCTGAGGAACTGCTTCTGCACATAAAAGGACACATAATTTTTATAATGCCAGAAAGAAGTAAATACAGCTCATTGAGTTTTCTATGGTAGGATTTAGAGAATTTAATTATCATGCCCTGCCAGTATCTCCAAGCACTAGGCTGGTTCCTTTTCCATGTTTAAGTTTTTTTATATCACATAAGCAAGTTACCACATTTACTGTTACCAAGTAAAAGCACATTTTAGGTCCCCTACGTGGTTTCAGCAGCAGACACTTGCAACCTTTCTCCAGAAGGCAAGTCTCAGGCCGTTGTAGCCACTTGGTCACATCAGGGATAGATCCTTCCCCACACTCTGTTAGCCCCTTGCCTCAAATGGGAAAAACTCTCAGGCATAACTTAAATCAACAATAATTGATGTGGAAGACATCACCTCTGATGATGTAAAGACTCTTCACCTCTGGATGCATTCAAATTTTAAGATATTTGTTGAGTAGAAGAAAAGTATCATATTCCTTCATAATATACAAGAAGTACTCAAGAAAGATGCTGACAAATACTAAATGCTTAGTAAATTTTAGCTGCCATTATTATGATTATTATAAATATTGCCATCATCAAGAAAAACTCCAAGGAATTATCAATACTTCTTTAAAAATCAGGAAAACAACGGAAATTAAATTTCAAAATGTTTAGGGAATTTCTGGTATTTCCTAAATTCTTTACAATGTCATTTTGCAAAAAGTCTGTTAAGAGAGAAAATTTCACAAAAGGAATTTTATCTCAATAACAGTCTGAAGCCAAGGGAACAAAACTCTGCAACCAAAATGAAATAGAAGCTGAAAGAAAATAGCTAATTTCAAGATACATGTTCAGATGGCCTTTTAATATTTGGTACATCCTAGCAAAATGGGAAACATTAATCCAGGACTTCTTGTGCTTCATTACTTGATCAGAGTACACACACACAAAACACACACATTCATTCAATCATGAGATAGAGCAGGGACCTCTCTTAGGAGCCTGCCGGACGAACCCCTAAGCATGGAAATAAAGAAAAAATCTTGAGTTCCTTCAAAGGAAATTCAGAGCACCTAACTAGACTTGAAAGAAATTGAGCAACCTGACAAGCAAGAAGATAGTAATAACAATAACCCCCAAGCAAGCCAGAATCTGGAGGTGTTTTTAGTTCCCTATGGAAACCAAAAGATAATGTCTTAACATATGTTCTCAAGTTGCTTCCATCCACCCCCACCAGATGGAAAATGCAGATAAGGCAGAACTGAGGATTGAACTCTGACTGCAGTTCTTTGTTCTAGATTTCTCCCTCAGGGATTTGGGGAGAGTCACACCCACCCAAAATTCCATTCCTCTGATCCCAAGACTCCTTGCTTTCTTAGCCAAATGCTAATCAAAGAATCTCTGAATTGGCCTGTGACTCATAACCCCCCACTTCAAGATATCCCGCCTTTTTTGGCTAAAGCAATGTATAACTTCAGGTATTGACTTATGATTTTGCTTGCAACTTCTGCCTTCCTGAAATGTACCCCTGCCTTTAAAATCCCTTGCTTGTAAGCCATCTGGGAGTTTGGGTCTTAAGCGTTAGCTGCCCGTACTTCTTGCTTGGTGCCATGCAATAAAATCTATTTTCTCCCACTGCAAATCTCGGTGTCAATGTCTGGCTTTAGTGCAGTGGACGAATGTAACCTAGTTCAACTCAGTAAGGAACAATCACACACGCGCACACACACACATACTGACCACATTATCATTCGAGAATCAAGGTGTCTAGAAAATGCATTAATTTATCAAGAAGTCTCTGTGCTCACATACACACGTACACAACCTTACACACACACCCACACAGAGGCAGTCCTCGCTTGGCACAGTCGCGCAGATCCATAAAAATGACCACTTGTGCTTGAAAGGGTGAATGACCCAAAGGCCAGATTTCATACACAGGCTATGTGGGAGCAACAAGGCTGGTTTATTCACCCAGGTGTGAGTGGGCTGAGTCTGAAAAGAGAGTCAGGATCTGAGGTTTCAAGTTGGTCCAGAGCAGAGGGGGAGGGAGAAGGGGAAGGCCTAGAGTGTAGCAGGAAGATTTGAACAGGATTCCAGTTTGTACAGAGGGAGAGTAGAGGGTTGGCTTGGACATAGGGAACCTCGGACCACTTGCCCAAACGTCAGCAAAAGTTATCCAGGTCTCGGAGGATAGAGAGATCAAAGGTCCCATTTTCGGGCCACTGTGATGCCTTATCTAATGTGTATTGGGGCCAGGATGTGTTACAAAAGATGAGGCATTTAGGTTTAAGGTCAGGATAAAGTCGGAGAGGCTTCAGAGCAGAGAGGGCACAGGCCAGAGGAGAAGAAGAGAGGACAGAGGGTAGTAAATTTCCCATAATTTGGGGAAGGAAAAAAAAAAGACAAGAGATAGTTGCTACAAGCCCTGGAAGTTTGGCTTCATGTGTATCTCTCTCTGCTCCAGACCTAACAATGCTGACACCATGTAAAGGGATCTTAATAACCAAACGGAAAAGTTTCGATTGTTCTGTGACCTTTAAAATTGTTTGTCAAGACATTAATATCTTTTATGTCACTTATAAATGTAAGGGAAGTATAAAAAACATATTTAGTATAGTGTAAAATATCAGAAACATTTTTAAAGTGCTTTTCTTTCCCTTCATGAAAAACTTAACCAAGAAAAGCTTGCATTTCTTGTCATAAAACTTACAATATGGGATAAGCATCTTTTCCATGTCCTGTGAATCATCACATTCTTTTCTAAATTTGGATCAGATTCCCACATTTTATCCTTTGTGCTTTCAGTGTTATGAAATATTTCTGAGAGTTCCTCTAATGTAAAGTTTCTTGTCGGCATCATTTCCTGCGAGACGTCTTTGCCCTTTTTGTGAAAAACATTTTTATCTTTTATGTCGGTAAGCTGCTCACCTTCAGTGAGTCTCCCTGGCTGCAAATCTAGAGTCTCTTGAGTGGCTATGGTGTCAACATTCCCAGTCAGCTATGTCTTCTAGGTACATTTGATTCTAATTTCACTTCCCGTTTATCACTTTTTGTTTCTTTGCTGCTCTTTCATCTTTGTTGGCCAATTCCCTCTTTTGATCTTCCAGTTTTATAAAATATCACGCAGGTTTGCCCCTGGGAGACAAGGCGGAACACAACTCCATGATTTGCTCTTTGTGCATGAACTGAATCGCAGATGTGCAGTGACCCATCACAAAAGACTTTGGAAAAAATGACAAGATTGGGCATTGGTTGGGATGAGCACCTGTCATTTACCTAATGATCTGTGGTCTAAAGATCTAGCAGCAAAGTTTGTATTTTACGTAATTACTCAGCTAGCACACTGTGGTCACTACAATTTGAACTGTGTTGTTGGAGTACTGATTATTATTTAACTAAACTGTGGTTACTAAAATTCCTATAAATTGGAAACCTTGGCAAAATAAGGACTGCCTACACGTACACACACAGAGTGTATGTATGTGTACACACTCACATACATATAGAGAGACATTCTTATGAGTCTCTTCTTTAAGGGCACAGTAAGCCTGTTCTAAAAGAAAATGTAAATGAAATATATACACATAAAGAAAGGTATCCCACTACTCTAACAAGAGTGAACAAGAGTGAACTGGTCTGATGTGTTAGAGATTAAAGAGGATGCTTTAGGATTTCTCAAGGCAACATTCCAGGCCTCCCCTGTCCAACAGACCCAAAGTGGCTTGTGATGCCTGAGTAGGTGAAATAGGATGAGATGGTAACACTTCTCACCCACCATCTGAGGACTAACCAGTGCTTTATGGGAATTACTCCCCCACAACGCAAAAGCCCAACGAGTAGCAAGCTGGATTTGCAAAGGACTTGATCTCCAATCAGTCCCACATGCATAGGGCAGGTCTTCTCCACTGTGTACCACTACTGCCTCTCAAGTCACACCTAGAAAGCCAGCCTGCCTGTGAAGAGTGCCACAGGCCTGGCATTTATGGAAGCGACATGGAAATTCCCACGAAGCTTCAAAATTACAAGTTAAAAGCAACTTCCTCAGGGAAGCTCAGGCTAGGTGATCACCACTCCCATTATATATTCTCTTCACATTCTGTACTTTTGCTTCATAGCGTGTATGCATTTATTCATTTAATGCATAACTACTTATCCTTACTGTGTGTGTGCTCAGGCAGTGTAATAAGTACTTTACAAACAACAACAGCTTAATCCTCATAACAATAATAATCACAAATTTATTTGCATAATAAATAGATTACACTGTGTGCTCATGAGGACAGCGATCCTATCTGTCTTTACCACTGGATCTTATCTTAGTCCAGTACAGCTGCTATAACAAAATATGTCATGTGAGGATTCTTCCAAATATTCCTAGATTATACCACTGAACTACTGGTTGAACACACCCCTTTATTTGGTAACATAACTTTTCACTAGAAAAAAACACAAACAACATAAATACTTGCCTCTATAAGCTTTTTTTTTTTTTTTCCCACCAAAGCATAGGTATAAGTTTTACCTGAATATTAAGTTATTAAGCCGGTCACTATTACAAATCAAGTTTGGCTTCTGCCAAGAAAAAGGAATGGAGATAATATTTTAGGACAACAGGTTCCCTAGACCAGTGTTCTCCAAACTTCTCTCAGTGAGTTCCCCATCTATAAAAACAGCATATTCCCTCAATATATGTACATTTATTTCAAAATGAATACACTATACTGTAAGGAGACCAGAATATGCCACCCCAACATATGCCCCTTTGGTGTAAGGATTATTTTGAGAAATTGCAGACACAGGAGAAGCTCTAAAAACGGAGTAGAAGTTACCCTTGTGTAAGGGAAATTTACACCTATAAAGAAATCTCCATTTGTAAGGGTGTCACCCTCTCCGTACTAGGAAAAGAGAGATGACTAAATCACCAAAGACTCTCATCAACGGAGAAGGCACCTATTTAAATCTGCAGAACAAACCTTATCCTTGTTTATTGTGGTCTTCCTGGTCTTCCCATAACAAGCATCCCCAACACCCTTCTTTGTTTCAGCTGAAGATGGTATTTAAGCCTGAATTCAAAGCCATTTCTTTGAGATTCACTCCCATGTATACATGAGTTATACATGTTAATAGACTTCTATTTGTTTTTCTCTTGTTCAATCTGTCTTTTGTTTCAGGGAGCTCCCAACTAAGAACTAAGAAAGGACAGAGAGAAAATTATAGTTCCTCCACTACAGTGCTGGCAATAAGCATGGGATCTGGGACACCCCACTTGCTCTGGAGCCTGCAGATGGGATCCTGGGGAAACTGGCAGAAACAGGCAAGGCTAAGAAATCTTACCAAGTCAGCTCTCCTGCATCTCTTTCTATAGTGCCTGGTTGAGTGAGAAAGGTAAAATTATTTTTTCTCCCCTACAATGCTAAAATCTGTTACAAAACATGCTTAAAACTAGAAAGTTTCAGAGGGTATAATTTTAAAATAAAAATAAATTTTTAATATTTTGACCTGTATCCTAAGTATTATCTTACATACTTCCTGGGGGGAGAGGGTAAATGCCCCTTGGATTCTGACAACACTAAATAATAATTATCATTTGAGAATTAAGGTGTCCAGAAAAATGCATTATTTTATCAAGAAGCCTTGGTGCTTATTTCCCTATTATGGAAATAAATATATACCTTGGTTGCACCAGTAAAAACACAAATCCATCTGGATTTTGCCTTTTCCATGAGAAAAGCTCCCATACAAACACCGAACCAGTGACTTCTTCAACTTCTCCCAATATTAGATTAGAATTATTGCAATTGTCCTATGTGTTTCTCTTCCTTTGGTGCTCCATCCCACCTCTCATGAAATGTTCTAGACACATGAACAGATCAAATAATGGAAAAGGAAAGTTGGGCAAGAGAAACAAAAGATGCAAACAAATTGCTTTGCTTTAGTCTAAAGCTAACCTGATCTGGAATTTATTTTAATTCCTGGGAGTTTCATAAAATTGTGTTTGTTTTCTTTCTTTAACATCAGTCACTTTTCATCTTACCCAATCCACATCTCATATCTAATCTAATTCTAACCATCTACTGAGTATAGTAGATGAGCTGTTTTAAATTTGTAACTAATACTTGAGGCTGAACTGTAAAATCTCCAAGGACAGAGGCCATGTCTATTTTTTCCACTTTTATGTTCTGGCACAATACCCGACTCTCAATAAGTAAGTGCTTAATAAATGAATTAAGGAGTCAGGGAACATGTTCTAGAGCTAGAAGCTACTGATTCTATAGTGAATGAAAAATACCCTTAATCAGTCAATTTTAAAAGATCCACTTAAATATTATCCCTCAATGTAAAGAAAAAAATTAAATAATATCCTATTTTGTTTTTCTTTTTAATGAAAAGAGAGAACCAAAAAATAGCTACATTGACAGGTCTGTTTAATTTGGGTCACTTTGGTCATTTAAAATCTCACTTTAAAAGTAACAAGGTTTACTAACTCAAATGCAGTACTCTCAGCTTGCCATGAAAAACTGTAAAGCACAATCCAGCTTTTTCACTGTTAGTTCCCTCCTTAAAGAGTTAAACAAATTTTAATGCATATTCTTTACATATTCACATAAGGATCATATTTTTATCTTTTCAAAAGATACCTGTAAGTACTAGACTCCCCATGAAGATATCTGAGGAGTCAATTACACTACATCATCTAATAATACTCCTGGGTTTTCCATCTCAGTCCATCTTTTCTTGGATCATGGATTGGGGGCAATTCCAGGAGGCAACAGAACTTTAGCTTTGCTGACTATATTTTTCTATTTTTTTCTTCTGACTTGTGTTTTGTTTTGTTTATTATTCTTAGCCAACTTGCTTCTTATGATTCTTATTCTGGTTTGTGCATAGTCAATAGGTTATTCTCCACTGGTTGCAGCAATAACTGGAAATTTGGTTTTATGTTCTATTCATCTATTGATCTCTTTTGTGTAGAGACAGGAATTATTCTTTATCAGGTGAGAGACAACAGAGATATTCACTCGTTAGTCTTTTTGTTTTCCTTTCTATCTGTTTCTGCAAATGTATGTTTTACTTCCACTGAAAAGCAGAATCACTTTTTCAGATCTGAATTTTTACGTCCTAGGTTCACTGACCTGGAGCTGAATATGTAAAACTGAAGCTACAAGTTCTCCAAGTATCCGCATATCTATTCTGAGAATTCACCTCTCACGTATAACTGTGAAATACTTTTCTAACTCCAGAGTTATTAAAAATATATACTATGAAGTGTCTAAAAATAGAAGAGATATCTGATTGGTTTATAGACACGAGTAAGCACTCCATATATTTACCATTCTCAAAAATCCCAAAACATTTTTTTAAAAGCCGCATTTCTAACACTTGTGCTAGTCTTTAATACAGAAAAAAAAGTCTTCTCAAAAGAACTACTAGCTCAGAAGCATTTTCCTATAAGAAGCTATGTTCACTTAATCAAAGTGAGTCATTGGGCAAATTAGACCATTATTCCCTTTTCACTGTTTTATCACTTTGGCTTAACAGTAAATGTTTGTTTCTTCCCGATTTCATCAGTACAGAGTATAATACAAGAAAACACACACACAAAGATACACACACACACACACACACACACACAACATCACTTGGGTTCTTTTTCTCATCAAGTGACTAATTAGACTTCTGGTTTCAGCTCCAATATATAAAAAGCTAGGAAGTCATTATTTCTGTCTGTACAAAAGAAAAAACTAAACAAACCGAAAATCCTTCAGAGAACTGGGCTTGCAGGGCAAACCACCCCCAAATCTGGAGAACCAGGCTAATCCAAAGAGCCAAGAGTCAAGATCAATTTACCTGGAACAGAAACCACTGGAGGCATAAACTGGTAGGAAACACCTGCATGGTAATTTTGCCCAACTGCTGGAGGGTGATTGTGGACAGGGGTGAGAGTGAGAAGCTCCTGGGAGCCACAGTCCTATCCCCCCAACTCCCTTAATCCACCCAACCCCACACATTTGTGGTTTTTACCTTTAGGAACTCTGCAGAGTTGTCAGAGAAGAGCTGAAACAGATTCTCTTCTGGCTCCAGCAGAGGGAAAGAGTAATTGTGAAATAGTCACAGAGTGTTGTCCATAACAAAGGCCTAGCCTTGGGGCAAGGAATTTACTAGAACCTTATCCTACCCAGGGATGCGGCATTTCTCTCAGTGGACTCCCTTTAGCCTACCTGTTTTACTTAAAAGGACTGCAGCAAGCTAAGAAACGCTTGTGAAGGTCACAGCCCAGAGATACAGGCTCCGTAAAAGACCCAGATTTAATCATGAGATGGTAGAAAGCTTCTCCTCCCCTACATGTTACCACCATACTAACAGGGCCTCAGTATAAGGATAGATGACAGCTGAAGGAGCTGAAAGACTAGACTCTATTTAAGGAAAAATTCTTGGGGAAGCTCAAAGACAAAAGTGGAGACAAAAATAAGGACACTAGAGGAAACTGAGGCCCCTGGCACCTATAGCTACAGTAAACATTAAACACAGCCCAACATGTAGTGAGACTACCATAAATCCTCAAACTAAAATACCTATTTACCTCACTTCTTTATATTCAATGCATCAGGTCCAGCTTTCAAAAAAAAAAAAAAATTACAAGACATGCCAACAGACAAGTAAAAGCAGTCTGAGCAGAAAGAGCAGACATCAAAAACCAGTCTCTAATATGACATTGATTGTGGAATTACAAGACAGAGAATTTAAAATAATTATGATGACTATATTAAGAGATCTAATGAAAATAACAGACAACATACAAAAAACAGATGCATAATATAAACAGAGAAATGGAAACTCTAAGAAAAAATGAAAAGGAAGTGCTAGAAATAAAAAACAGTGTAACAGACACAAAAAATGCTTTTGATGGATTCATCAGTAGGCTGGAAACAGCAAAGGAAAGAATCAATGAGCTTGAAGTAACTCAGTGGAAACTTATCAAACAAATCCAAAAAAAAAAAAGAAGAATGAAAAAAAAACCAGAACAGAGCATTCAAGAACTGTGAGACAATTTCAAAATATGTACCATAAGCACCACTGGAATACTAGAGGAAAAGAGACATCAAAACACAATACATATGTGAGGTAATAATGCCTTAGAATTTTCAAAATTAATGACAGACACCAAACCACATATGCAGAAAACTCAAAGAACGCCAAGCAGTTATCTTGAATATCCATATCTCAGTGTATCATATTCAAACTGGAGGAAAAAATACACAGAAAATCTTGAAAGAAATCAGAGGGAGAAAAAGTGAGTAACAAGGATAAGAATTACAGTAGTCTTCTCTTCATTCAAGTAAGAGAGTGGGTTTAAACATTTAAAGTGTTGAAAGGAAAAACACCAACTTAGAATTTTATATCCATCAAAATTATCCTTAAACAATGAAGGAGATATAAAGATTTTTTTCAGACAAAAATAAGAAATTTATTACCAGCCAACCTGCCCTGTAAGAAATGTTAAAAAAGAAAAAAAGAAAGAAAAAAAAAAAACTTCAGGGAGAAGGAAAATGATACTGATTTAAAAAAATGGATCTACATAAAGAAAGGAAGAACACTAGAAAAGAAACAACAGTAAAATAAGCATTCTTCTCAAGCTCACATGAAATATTCACCAAGATTGACCACATCCTAGGCCATAAAACACACCTTAACAAATTTAAAAGAAATCATACAAAGTGTGTTCTCAAACCACAGTGGAATTAAGCCAGAAATCAGCAACAAAAAGAAAGCTGGAAAATATCCACATATTCAGGGATTAAACAACAAATTTCTAAATAAGAAATGGGTCAAGCAAGAAGTCCTGAGAGAAATTACAAATATTTTGAAATGAAAATGAAAATACAACTTGTCAAAATTTGTTGGATATAGTGAAAGTACTACCTAAAGGAAAATTATAACATTCAATTCATGTATTATAAAAGAGGAAAGATCTAGAATCAATCATCTAACATTCTACCTCAAGAAATTAGAGAACGAAGAGCAGAAGAAACAAAATAATATAATTAATAGTAGGAATTAATAAAATTAAAAAATAGGAAAACAATACAGAAAATCAACAAAACCAAAAGCTAATTCATTGGCTATATAAACAAATTTGAGAAGTCTCTAGCTAGGCTAACTACAAAAAAAAGAGAGAAGATACAATTGACCAATATTAGAAATGAAAGACGGGTCATCACTATAGGTTCCATGAATATTAAAAGGATAATATAGGAATACCATGAACACTTCTATACTCACAAATTTGATAACCTAGATGAAATGGACCAATTCCTTGAAACACAAACTGCCAACACTCACAAAAGGAGAAACAGATCATTTGAATAGGCCTATATCTATTACTAAAAATACAACTAATAATTAATAACCTTCTAAAAAGAATGCACCAGGCCCAAATGTCATTGGTGAATTTCTTTTTCAATCATTTAAGGAAAAAATGACACTGATTCTCCATGGTTTTTCCTGAACACTTCCTAGCCCATTCTATGAGGCCAGCATCCCTCTAATATCAAAATCAGACAAAGACGTTAGAACAAAGGAGAGTGACAGGCCAATGGCTCTCATGAACATGGATGCACAGATCCTCAATAAAATACTAGCAAACCAAATCCAACGATGCCTAAATAGATTTGTACACTGCAACCAAATGGGATTTATTCCAGGTAGTCAAGGCTGGTTCAATATTTTAAAATCAAATAATGTAATTCACCCCCTCAGTAGACAAAAGAAGGAAATGATCATATCAATTGATGTAAAAGAAGCATTTGACAAAATCCAACATCATCATGATAAAACTCTCAGGAAACTAGTACTAAATGGGAACTCCCTCAACTTGATAAAGAATATCTATAAAAAATATACATTTAATAATGCTTCATGGTGAAAGACTGGATCCTTTCTCTATAAGACAGAGAAGAAGGAAATGATGTCTCCTTCATCACTCCCATATTACATGATGCTGGAAACCCTAGCTAGTGTAATAACACCTGAAAATAAAATAAAAGGTATACAGATTGGGAGATATAGAGAAGAAAGAAAAAATAAAAATGTCTTTGTCTGTCGATGACATGATTTTCTATGTAGAAATCCCAGAGAATTGAATAGAAAACTCCTTGAACAAATAATCAGTTATAGCAAGGTTAAAGATACAAGGTTAATATACAAAAATCAATTACTTTCCTATATGCCAGCAATGATAATTGGAGTTTGAATTGAAAACTACAATACCATTTACAATAGTACAAAAAAAAACTTGTTATAAGTTGAATAAAATACATATGAGATATATTTGCAGAAAACCATAAAATTCTGATAAAAGAAATTAAAGATTTGAATAAATGTTCATGAATTGGAAGACTCACTATTGTTAAGATGTCCATTCTTTCCAACTTGTTCTATAGGTTCAACACAATCCTAATCAAAATCCCAGCAAGCTATTTTATGGATATCAACACAGAGACTAATTAATATAAACTTCCTACACTTTTTTTACTGACTTACTGATCAGATAGGTTACCATTATTTCATATAAGATCTATGATTATGAAAAATAGAAAATTATGTATGTGTTCAACTAAATTGAACTATAATTCTGAGAAATATTTTATGAAAACAGAAATTATGACCTATAACATGCCAATTTAAATCTAATTTTCCAAAATCTTTAATCAGTATTGAGATCTTGGAAAAATATTACACTGAGTTAATTAATAGGTGATCTTTGAATACACTGATATTTCTAAGTACAATAGAATACTGAACCATTAGTCCCTAACGTGGCTTTAATGTATGCATTTTTGCTTCCTATTTTTATGTTTGTAGAGTGGTTTTACCTCTGGGTTTATATTAATAAATATGTTCACATTTGCTACTTTAAGAAGGTGTAAAATGAGTATTTATGGCTGCAGAGGGTCATATTATGTGTGCTCATGAACTTTCCTAGTCCGTTACAATCCTTGCATATGACACATCATTCTTGACTATTTAACTTTAAGTTCTTTCTGAAAAATAAGTAAAAATTACTTTAGTTAGAAATTATAATTAATATAGATGATTAAGAATGTACTAGAAGCATTAGTGGTAGAGAAATACGTTGTCTATGCAAGGTAATGAGACATGTTTTGTTTATCAAAGGAAAAAAAGTGGTTTTGCCCTCAAGTAAAGTATCTGACTATTCCAGAATGTATAACATAACAAAATACTACAGACTGGGTGGCTTAAACAATAGAAATTTATTTTCTCACAGTTCTGGGGGCTTAAATAGTAAGAATATAATTTAAATACATGTAGAAAATTACAGGAATTTTGTAAAGCGCAAACTTCATTGCCTTGATTTATAGTAACTACAAATAATATGACTGGAAAGAAGCACTGGAATGTGTTCAAATGTTGGCAAAACTGTCTCAGTTTTGATGGGTTTATTTATAAGAAAAAAAAGAGCTCATGAATGGTTTACTCTAAAATATTACATTAAAATTTTGTATTTTTTGTTAAAATGTCAAATTGGTCTTGGAGAATTCAGTCTACTCTTTATCAAAGGTAGCAAAGGGTTTTTTTCTTTACGATCTTCCATTTATCATCAGAATAATTTTCTATGCTTCTGTGTACTTTACCATGTCCTTGATTATTTAAAAAGTTTCTCATTTCCAAATGCTAGGGTTCGTTATAATTTCGTTTCCTTCTTCCATGTTTATTTGAAAATACTGTATTTCCACTTTGAGTGATAAGTAGGCAAGCCAACACCAATCTTTCTTCCCAGGTGCCTGTGATCCTCTCTTCATGAAAAGGTCATATATGAAGGTGAAGAGAAGGGCTTTGGAGACCCAGAGACCAGGGTTCAAACCCAAGTTTCCCAGTTGTCAGTGACCCTCAGCAAATCTGAGCCTCTTTAAGCCTCCATGTCCTTATCTGTACTGAAATATAAAAACCTATCTCAAAATGATGTGAGGACTAAGAGAAAACAAAGTAAATTACAACATGGCCTTTGCATACTGTCTCAATTTGCTGGGGCTGCCATAAGGAAATACCACAGACTGGGTGGCATAAATAACAAATTGATTTTCTCACAGTTCTAGGGGCTTAAAGTCCAAGATCAGGGTGTCAGCAGGTTTGATCTCTTCTGAGACCTCTCTCCTTGTCTAGTCTCTCACTGAGACCTCACCTGGCCTTTCCTCTGTGGGCATGCATCCCTGATGTTTCTCCATGTAGGTCCAAATTTGCTTTTTACATAAGGACATCAGTCATTTTGGATTAGGGCCCATCCATTTGACCACATTTAACTTCAATGACCTCTTAAAGGTCCTGTCTCCACATAATAACCACATTCTGAGCTACTGAAGGTTAGGATTCCAATGTACAAATTTGGGGGGGGGGGCACAATTAAGCCCATAACACATACTGACATATTTTTTCATTTTATTAGTTTGGAGCAGAAAATTATTTCTTTCCATACAAAGAAGTTGAACTTCCCCATGGGTACATAGTAAAATCTAACAATAAGTAAAGTATTTAGAGCATTGTGTAATTTTTCTTTGGTGGCTGACATATTGTAGCATCTCAGGTTATCATTGAAAATATCACTTGTCATAGCTATAGTTATTTCTATAGATAGGCATGGGAATTTCAGCCAAATGTTTAGTCATATTAGGAATATAACCTGGAAATTACTTTTTGGAATAAATCCTTTACCTTTTTTTTATTTTTTGTTTCCCATTGTGATTGGACTCATTCCCCTAAAAGAAGAGGAGAAATACAATCACCTGAATATTAGAAGAATGAAATATTATCTATTGTCTATTTTATGAATAAAATACTTAAGAAGTTTGAAACAACAGAGCTTTCTTACAAATATTTCATAGCCATTCCATGAAATATCAAACCATCCACACATATCAGTCAATGCAAGTCAAAATCAGAGATTTAGTAGAAAAATCGCTTTTAATTTTTTTCTTTCACATTACTTAGGCCTGCCAACCTAGTGATGGACTGAATTTGCCATAGTAGAATGTTCCATAGACTCAACCACATGCCATAATCACAGCAAAACAAAGACAACTGAACACATTCAAGTGAAGCAGGGTAGGCTGCTAATGAAAGTGTTGCTCAGAAATAATTATTTACACAATGGGAATTGTGGATAGCTAAGATAAGATTTTTTCTTTTATTTTCTTAAGAAACACTCCAAGTCTCATCCTGGCCCCTACATTTGACAATAAGTGTTGATTGGCACATAGGGTATTGAGCCTTTTCTTAGACATAGTCCACAAACCTATGAATTGTCTTAACTTGACCCTGTTACTTCTGGTATTGACTGCCATATAAAGCAAAATTTCACCCACAACTAAATATCTCTACTTGAGGGAATTCTGAACCAAAGAGGACTTTCAAAAGTCAATACACAAGAGCTCTATATAGTCCTTAGCAAATAACCAGCTTAAACCACATTTTTATTAGGCCTCTATGATACAATGACAGTAAGTTTAGGTGTAGTAATAACACGACTAAAACTAAATGTATGCATGTTATAACTGGCTGATCATACAAATAATTATTAAATATAAACACATATGCTTTTGTAGATTTGTTGGAGAGATTCGTTAATTGCTTAATGAAAGATGTCTTTCAAATACTAATTCCTTCATTTAGTTCAACAGATTAAATTTTATATGAGAAGATATTAGCATGCATGCAATGAAGTGACAAGGACAACCAAAAAGCTTAAATGTTAATGGATAAAATATAGCATTCAGGTTATTTAAAAAATGAACGGTATAATTTTCTTTTTGTGTGCTTCCATTTGCTCTCTGCATGGACAAAAACGTCCTTGTTAATATTCATGCAAATATTACAATATCAAGATTGTTTCTACATTTTTCTGCGTTGCAAATATAAAACTTTAAACAGTGTATGAATAATTCTAGATAAGCTAAGATTGTGCATTTTCTAATTTGCAGAACTAGTCAGGACCTGACACTTGAAACCAAAGCAAATCACTTTTTGTGCTGCAGTTTTAAGTCATTATCTAATTTTTTGGAGATTCTACATTTATAGTTTGCAGAAAGCTTTAATATAAAAATAGTTTTGCCACCATAGAGTTAATTTCAACAATTTTTTCATGAAAGAAAATTGCCACTAATACCAACAGACCTGTGTCTTCATTCCCTCTAGTCCCCTTAAACTGCAGTTCAATCTGGTATAATCTTTTTTCCTCCCCCAGTAGGGTGCAGAGAGCCCTCTAGCTTCCAAGTCTGTTTCCTACTGAGGTACATATTGGCCAGCATACAGCTGCTCTGAACAACTATTTGCATCTACAATGGGGTCATCCCACCACGATCTTTTCAGATCAATATGATTGGTACAAACAATAGTTTGATTTTGATTGCTCTATAGTACGCTTGGGTAGAGCCTCTGAATGCAAGTGAATTGCTTAGAAACAATGGGCTGGTTCATCATCTAAAGCGTCCCTTTGCAAACAGCTGCCTCTGCCACACTCACCCTGACAACGTCCAGAAAAACAGATGGTTTCAGCATTCATGGCCAGTTTAGTGAAAGCCCCTGAGTCAACCATTCAACGCATGTTTTTTAATCTATTTGATATTAAGGGATATTTTTCTCTACTAAAAATTTCAAATATATGTAAATTCTCTTGCTGGATCTAAGTTGAATTGAAAAGAAAGAAGCAGGTATTTTGGAGGTGAGAATAAAATCCCTTTCTTGAGTCACAATAGTCAGGTCTTTTGTTAAATCTGTAGTATATACTCTTATGTATGATATGTATAGTAATTCAGCAACACAAAAAGGTAAATAATAATGCAGCTTAGGTTCCCAAGCATTGATCCCTGAGCTTCTGTTGTCTATTTAAAGGCAGTCCTTTAGGGTTACTTTGAAAGAAAAGCAAATTTCCCCTGGTTTTGTTTCACTACAAGAAAAATCAGTCCAGGGAATTGCATGGGGCATCATGCAAGAGGCACTGTCATTCCTGTGTGTTATCATCACTCATTTATAAAATATATTAAAATATATTTTGCATTCAGATGGTTGCAATGGCTCTGAAGACTCAAGTATTCATCCTGAATGCATTTGTATTTTGGTGATTTAATAATAGAAACAATAACTCTTACATATGGACTATGTTCCTAATCTATTTTACTTCTGCGTTTTTATAGTAAGCATTAAGAGCAAGAAAAATTTTACCTATTAGCAAGGAGAAATATTTTAATTTCAAAAATATTAGGAAAGTAAATAAGTTATAATTTTTATAATTGATTTTTTCCCTTTCTATTACTTAAGATATAAAATTCTGGAAAAGGACCTGGCCCAACGTTACATATTTTTCTGAATACCTCTGGCTTATATCATCAATCTGTAAGGACACAAAAGGGATTAAAAAGACATTTTGACATACTCTTGTTAACAACTACTTTCTGTGGAATATATTTAACATATATATGTTTATACATAATTTATATATACATAATAAATATTATTTTATGTAGAATAAACAAATTTATGTATTATATTAATATAATGTTATATTTATAATATACATCATAAATATAATAGTTGATATTTGATCCTTGAAAAAGGCAGGAGTTGAGGTGCCAAAAATTCACCCCATCCCAAAAATTCACATAAAACTTTTGATTCCTCAAAAGCTAAACTACTCTAATAGCCTACTGTTGACTGGATGCTTTACCTATAACATAGATTTGATTAATACATATTTTGTATGTTATATGTATGATATTGATATACTATATTCTTACAATAAAGTAAGCTACAGAAAATAAAATGTTAAGAGGAGGAGGGGGAGGAGGGGTTGGTCTTGATGTCTCAGGTGGCAGAGGCAGAAGAAAACATGCACATAAGTGGACTCATGTAGTTCAAACCCATGTTGTTCAAGGGTCAACTGTATATATAGCATTTATATATAAATATATTTATTCAACTGACTTTAGTAATCTACACAATGGGGATAATAATTTTGTCTATTTCATTATGCTATTAGCTGGAATAAATTAGAGAATGCTTATAAAAGCACTTGACAGAGCAGCTAGTTAATCATTATTATTAACACCATTGTCATTATTATTACTAAAGGAATATAAACAAAAAATAGGGCAGAAGAAAATTAAGAAGTCACCCAACAGGTGAAGCCGAAAATTTGCCAGGGAAGAACTAAGGTCATGCCTGGCCTGTGACCTTTGCAGCACTTGGAAGCATCACTTCACAACTTCAGGATCTGTGCTTGCCCTTCCCAACTAAACTCTTCTTCTGGGGACCTCAAGAAGATTCTCAGGCCTCCCAAGTCTGGCCAGTGTTGAGGCAGTTCTCACCTCCTCCTCCTTAACTCGTGGATGGTGCCTCTTAACTCCTGAGCTTCTTGAACTCTCAGTTCATCCACCCCTTTGGGTCACCTTTGCCTGGGACCAAAGCACCCGCTGGGTGAGCAGTGAGGCAGGAAGTAGAGTTTTTCACTCTTGGTGTGTCTCCCACATTTAAATGTGGTCAGACAAAACAGCCATTTCCTCTAGATTCACACTTCACTATTGCTCAGTATTTCTCCTTCCTTTTCCTTCTAAGAGTGGTGTATCTTTGCCATCTCTCCTTCCTCTCCTCCAATCCTTCCCTGGACTTCTGTTCCAATCAATTCACTAAAACTGTGATTCAAACCCAATGAACACTTCTCAGTCCCTTTGGCATTTGACTTTGCTGCAGAATTTTAGTGCGCTGACCATTATTCATTCCCCCATTCATTTACCTGCCTCTGTGCTGGGCCCTGGGGATCCAAAGAAACATCTATTGAAAATCTCTGCTGCTTGTCAGGCCTCCCACACTCTCTCCTGGCTTTCCTTAGTCACTCTCACAGATGTACTTTCCTCTACTACACTGCCCAATGAAATGTTATTGTTCTTCAGGGTTCTATTGATTATGCCTGTTCTCAGCCTACAGACCCTCATTATGCATCCATTCATTCAATAAGAACCTTACTAAGTGTCTCCTACATCCACATTTTATCTGTACCTGTGACTTCAACTAAATATGACCTCCAAACTGGCATCCTTCATTCATCCAACAAACACTGTCGAGCACTCATACTCTGTGCCAGGCATAGTGCTAGGCTCATTCATTTACTAAAGAATAAGCTACAGTCTGTATCTTCACAGAGCTTTCTGAAGAGCCTGGGAGAAAGATAACTATGCAGAAAATTATGATACCAAATGACACATAGAGATGAATGCCCAGAGAAGGTTAACCCAACTTGCATAAAGCATTTAGATTTGACTCTGCATGTGTAAAAGCAGAGGAGAGACCTCATCAGATTTGTGGCTCAGAAAGTTCACTCTGGCTATAATGTAAAAAATGGATTTGAAGGGGGCAGGGAGAAGAGGTGCTATAGTAATCCAGGTAAATAATGATGTAAATTGGATTGAGGGAGAAGCAGTGATGACAGAAAAAAATAGATGGATTTTAGAACCAGCTATGCAGTAGATGTGGGGACTTATTAATTGAACCCTGCAGCTGGGTATATAAGAAACTCTTGGAAACAGGATAGGATACATGTGGTCAGGTATGTTCATGTGGCTGTGTTTCTATTGTCCAAACACCATCACCCTGTTATAGCTCTTTTGATGTCAATTACCTAGGCCAGTGGTTCCCAGTATTTTTCTACCTCCATATCATTCATATATTTAATCAACTGCCATAAAAGTGTTTCCTATTAGAAGCAAGGTGGGTGGGAGGGGGGACAGAAGAAAGAGGAAGTTCAAAATCTCTAGGGAAGTATATAGCTGGGGAACTAGAAATCCTCCACTACATAGAAAGTTTGACAGCAGGTGAGGCGTCTTTTTAAATTTTGTTTTCCTGAAACATTCCTAGCACAATGTCTGGCACAAAAACAGGTGTTGAATGTTTCTTGAATGGATAAATAGATAAATAAATGAATGCTAAAATGCTCCTAGCTTTTTAGCCATGCAGTCTGTAAGGATACTCCAGGAAAAGCAAAAGGAGCCCACTCTCCCCCCAGTCTAACCTTCTGCGATTAACTTTTCCCTTCGAGGCTATTTTGTTTGGGAGCTGGTGCTGGGTAGATATGAGAGGAGATATGGGCATGAAAGTAAGAGTGAAGTTTCAGGTCCAGACAGTCATGAAGTTTCAAGGCTGAGAGGATACTCCATCTTTCTCTTACTGTACAGAGAACAGAACTGAGACCTCAGTCAGGCCCGGCAGCCAACAGGATCTAGATCTACTGACCCAATTCCAGTATTCTCTTTCTTTCCAACACTTTAGAACCCAAATCTTTCACAGGCTTAAAACATGTAGATGTTGCAAATGATCTCAATTCAAGGGCATGTTTGAAGGCAAAGGAATGAATTTAATCACCTTTGCTTCCTAGGAGAAAATTAAGTCAAAAAGAAGATATTGGTTCCATCTGTTGGTTTAGTTTTACTTGTCTGTTTCCCAACTTGTTCAAGTACATCAATAGCCCCAAGCAATGTTTAGTACAGATATTGTGCTCCAACCATCTTCAGACAAATGATTCTCCCATACGTTAATGTGGTAGCAGGAGAGGGAACCCAGCTTGTCTGGAGCTTGTCAAGGGGAAACATAAGGAGTCTTGGGACCATCATTCAGCAATCTAGCACTGAGTTGGACTTGCTTCTCCTTCTACCCTAGGTTTACACCCACCTCCCAGCACCAATCCTAATTCCTGTGTTCTGCTCTCTTCCAAGTCCCCCAATATCTCTAGAACAAAGGTGATACATATCCTGGGGCCACTCTCCAGGCACTGTGGCTGGGTGCCCTGCCATTCAGGCACCAAGGATGCTACCTATCTACCTGTGTGCTCCCTGACTCCCCTTTATAGCATGCCAGCACACCATACGTATGCCAACGCGTGCATCTTCTTGCTGTTTAACACACCTTCCCATTAAATTCCTGCCGCAGGGACTCTTCCCTCCCCAGGCCCCAGTTCTGTTCCCATTAGATCTGTCTTCATTCTGTGTCCCTGGCTGCTTCCTGTGACCATATTCTTAAATCTTTTCTTAAAATATAAACTATTTTAAATTTTAAAAGTAATGTGTTTTTTAGTATGCTTTATATTATAGGAAAAAAAAGTAATGTGTTTCATTGTAGACAATTTATAAAACAGAGAAGAGAAAAAGAAGGAAATAAATGTGATCTGTCATCTTATCTCTCAGAGATAATGACTGTTGGTATTTTGGTATATCTTTCTTATAAACCCACACAATTCACACATACATATATAGAGTTTTATTCAAAAAATGATACCATATAGAAATATAAAGCTTTTTTAACTTAATAATATGGCATAAACATTTTTGTTCCCTTAAATATTCTAATATAACATGCTTTTAATGGATGAATATAATTCCATTTTAGGGATATACCACAATATATGTGAACAACACTTTGTTATTGGTTGTTATTTAGCTTATTTTTCACTATTATAACAAGTGGCATAATATATAACAGGCATATACATAAATGCAATAACCATATATGTTAATAGTCTTCGAGCACCTCTCTGATTATTTCCCAAGGATAAATTACTAGAATTGGAATTGCTTAGTCAAATGGCATGCATGCTTTTAAGGCTTTTGATGCATATGGGAAAACTGTCTTTCAGAAAAACTGAAGCAATATGCAATAGAACTGACAATATACAAGAGTGCTCATTGCCATCCAAATCTTTGTCTGAATAGCCTTTTCTTTTCTGCCTCAAAAACTAGGACATCCTAACTACCCTACGATCAGATTTTGCTTTGAACCTTGCCTTCACCAGTCTGCAAACCTGGGCATGCTTCTCAACCTCTCTGATCTCTTAAGCTCTCTGACACCATGTGAAAGAACATAGCACCACATAGCACCCAATAATTCATAATAAAAGTTCGCTTTCTTCCTCCCTTGTGTCACATACCAGCCACCATGTCAATTATCATTGCCACTCTGTTTTGTTATCTATCTTTTTATGTATATGTTCGTTGTAAAAAAAAACACCACCACGGAGCTGCTTTCCAGGGATGTACCCTGATGACGAGCCAGCCTACCTATAGAATTAGAAAGCAATATCACTCATTGCCAGCAGATGCCACTACCTGATCCATGATGTATACCAGAAAAAAATCTTAAAGTTACTGTATGAGGTTCCAGATCCTGTGAGCAAATCGGTGATGCAGCTAGATCATGAGTGGGACTCACCTGAAATTATGTAAAAAATTATGCAGAGAACGTTTACTTACAAACAGGGCTACATACTTTGGAATATATTTTCATAATTAAATGTCTTGTCCAACTTTCTGTTAAAATAAATTGTGTGTGCGTGTATGTATATGTATAAATCAAGTTAAACTCTAAAGTTTCCCTGAGAGGTTTATATTAATTATGAGCTGCTCTCCAATGTATCTCTGCCACCCATGGAGTTCTAATGACTTTAAAATATGCTAGTAATGAGGGAAGACATATGGGATATTATGTAGAGCTGAGGTAGGTGGTAAGAGATACAGAATGGGACTCAAGGAGGGGATTTTTTTTTCTAATGTTCTCTGTGTGAAATTACACACTACAGTATTTGAAGAGAAACTGCAAAACCTTACGTCTTTTTCAACATATCTAAGTCTGTGTATGTCTGGAACTTTGACCCTACACACAAATATAGGGTCAAATTTCATGTATATACAATTTTTATTATAATTTCTTTTGCAATATATGAAGAAAGTACAATCTGAGAAACTTGTACACTTTAATGGTAGCCATCAATGTCTTATTATTGAACACCCACAATAGGTTTTCTACTCAGGAACTATGACTGCTTTGATAATTCACTAGGCTTACACTACTTCTGCTACGTGTTAAAAGAGAGAAGAAAATGGACTCTACAGATAGCACACACACACACACACACACAATGAACAATCCAGAAAAGTTAAAAGAGTGTACAAAAAGTAAAGGTCAAATATAAATAAGATTTTCTATTGTTTGAAATGTTCTTCTCCACTAAATATTCCAAAAGAAGACTTTTATTCAGAATGTACCAGAATTCAATGGTTCTCTCTAAACAGTTCATATTCTTTTAAAAATGAAAACAATATACTCAAGTTTGGAATTTCTCATAAAAATATTAATAATGATTTTTTCAAAGACAAAAACAGATGCCATATACCTGCTATCGAGGTTTGTTCTTGATTTCAAATTTACCAATAGCATCCAAAATATCTGTCTTCTTTGTGGAAATCTGAGGCACTGTGCTAGTACGCAGCCTCACATCGGCCCCTGCTGCTTTGCAGACTAATGTGGCCTCCTCTCTATGTCACTCAGGTCTACACAGGCTTTCTTCGGAATTCAAGCGTGTAACCTTGTCACTCCAAAGACTAATGTCCACTGTGAGGAAAAGCCACCCATTCCGGGCAGAGACCAAGTCTGACCATTCGGACTGACATTTGCTCCTTCACTCAGAAGGAGTGAATGTGTGCCAGGACAACTTACAGGCCATGGCAGTGATGACAGAGATCAGACTCCCAGCCTCCGTCACTGCAAACAGACAAGAACCAGTATACAAATACCTGAGCCAGAAAGTTCCAGGCTGGGATAAGTCTACAAAGAAAGTGAAATGGATTCATTTCACAGAGTGACAGGATAGATTTAGAAAGGGTGGTGAGGAGAGGCCTCTCTGAGGAGGTGACCCTTGCCCCTCACTTTGGACGATAAACTGGAGCCCGTTGTGAGAATGTGGGGGACGATCGCCAGTCGGAGAAGAGAAGGGGTGCCAGCTCGTGTGCCCGAGGAACAAAGGGGCCAGTGTGGCTGGTGCCCCATGCACAGAGTGGGCAAAAGAGCGGGAGGAGGAGTCTGTGAGGGGCTGTGGCCCCAGCTAGGACACCCATTCGCCCCCAAGAGGAGTGGGAAGCCAGCCATGGAACGATCTGAAACAAGGAAGTGGGCACATGAGATCTGCTTAGGTTACAAAAATCCTATCCAAAAAGTGCAGGATATCTTCAGTATGTTTTTAATATTGGAATATTTGTGCCAACTTGATGCATGATATTAAAAAATAAAATTGTTAAGATCTGCAGGAGGTCTCAGTGTTCAGGAGTGTTTTATCATTGGAGTTGTGCTTGCCCTGACAGTAATTTGAAGTGCTCAAAAAGATAGTCTATTAAATTTAAAACAATGTTTAAATAATTTGTTTAACAAGCAAGGTTTAAGTCAGATGAAGACCTGGGGGACTAGACGACGGTGGTGCAGCAAAGGTGAGCAGAGAGACGGGCAGGCAGGAGGGAGCCTGGGCCCAGGCAACTCAAGATGCTGAGCCAGGCTACAGCCTGGAAGGAAGGCACCGCGGGCAGTGTGCTGTGCCGGTGGGGTCGGTGGGGATGCAGGTGCAGATGTAAAGGCCTTGCACGCCCTGACAGGCATCTGACGTTTGTCGTGGTGATGAAAAGCCCCTGCAGAGTTTTAGGCAGAGGAGTGACATGTTCAGATTCAAGGAGGCCTAAGATCTTTGAGGGAAAGTATAAAGAAAGGAGAACAGAAAGCTGAGCACTGAGCCTATATTTCTGTAGTGGATTTCAGAACAAAAGAGGAGTCAGCCAAGGATCGTGAAGGATCGTGAGAGCAGCATCGTGGAAACCAGGGATGACATTTCAAGGAGCCCGAGAAGTGGGAAAACCCATTGGCTTTGATGATTACATGTCCCACCTGCAACTCCGGCAAATGGAGAGTCATGAAGACCAATGGTGAAGCCAAAGGGAAAATAACTTCCCAAATCACATGGCAAATTCATGGCAAACATGGGATTTGGGCTGAGGGTCACATTTCCCTCAGAGCACGCCAACTGCTAGGCATGTGCATGCATGTGTGCGTGCACACGTGCACACTCACGTGTGAGTCCTGTGTGTGTTTTAACATAGACGATTAACTTTATGTTGGTGTAGGGGGAAGGCAGCCAGCCCTTAAAGGTTCCATGCCAGTGCTTCATGATTAGTGAAAGAACATTCTGCTTGTTCCATTTTATTTGTATCATCACTTCACTTTCCTCAGTCTCTCCCATAGCCCTGTTTGATATTCCTCCTACTGTCTGGGTTCTTTTCCTCTTAACCAGGAACCAGCAATTTTTTTCTGTAAAAAGCTGAATAGTAAATATTTTAAATTTTGTAGGCCAAGAGGAAAAATCAATTATATCATATGAGTATGTATATAATAAGAGGGGAACGAAATTTCCACATAGCTCTCATGGACGAAATTTAAAATACTATAATAATAATTCAGTGTATTTTTTTGTAATGCAGGTCTACTAATGGAAAGAATAAAATTCTTTTTGCAGGGTTTACATTTCACTTAACTAGAGTCCAAAGTTAATGTTCTCAATCATCAAATCAGTAGCAAATATTCCCCTGTCAAAATAATTCCTAGCTTGGACACCAAACGAAAAGAGGCACAGATGTGGGGCTGGATTTGACCTGTAGGCTGTAGCCTGCTGATGCCTCTGCTAAGCAGTTACATCATTTGTTCACCCTCCGTGCTTTGTACCTGGCGGTTTTGCAGCGGGCAACCAGAGACAGGAGTGTCTGGCTTCCATGGCAGTGCCTACGGCCTGTATTTCCACTTCATGTCCAAATTTTCATTCTTTTTCTTCATTTTTTCTCCTCTTATCCTTAATATGTCTTTCTTGGTCTACAAAGTGTAGGCAGTTTGGGTTTAATGTCTAATGAGATGATTTCAGACTTTCAAAAGAGAAGAACCCTGTTTTCAAAAATGAAGGTGGTTTATGGCAGCACAATTCACTATTGCTATATCGTGGAAACAGCCCAAGTGCCCGTCAATTCATGAGTGGATTATTAAAATTTAGTAATGTTTACAATGGAATATTACTCAATTTTAAGAAACAACAGTGAGCTAGCACTGCTTATATTATCCTGGATTAAGCTTGAGTCCATTATTCGAAGTGAGGTGACACAAGACCCAAAGAATGGGCCCCACTTGTACTCGCTATCAAATTGGTACTGACTGATTAACACTATGGGGCTCAAATGGTGGTGGTGTCCACTAGGGATTTGGGAAGTAGGGGTAAACCCACATCTGAGGAATGTGGTGAGCACTGTGGAGGGGAGGGGCATGCCTGACGTGTATTTGGGGTGGGTATTAGGGGTCTCAATAGGGGGTAGGAAATCCTCTAAAACTGATTTATGTGAATAGCTGTACAACTTGGTAAATTTACTAATAACCATTTAATTGTATATTTAAAACGGAGCAAAGACATGATATGTAAATTACACTTCAATAAAGAAAAAAAATCATAAGTCAGTTACTTACATAAAATTGGGGAGGAAAAATGATGGGTAAGAATTTATCATTGAGTCCTTATTGTAGCACACTGAATACATCATTGAAGATATTTTTGAATCTATTTTATCATCAATTTAATTACTTAATTCCTCATAAAAAAGGAGAATTTTAGTCTTGTCTCTCAGACAAGATTATAAAATAAAGTCTTAGAGCAGTTTTATCTAAGTTCTCTTCAAGCAGAATATTTTTTTCTTTCCTTCAAAGTTCTTAAGCTTTCCATTACATGTTGTCAGTGGAGGTCATCATAGAACTTTACAGATAGTATTATGCACTGGTTTAATAAATAGTGAAATTATTATAAATAATCACAATTAGGACAATATGAATTAAGACTCTAGCTGCATGTTTTGGGTACTAAGTTGTTTCACAAAAGTTAAAACTAATATGACACAAATGACAGTTTTGTGGCAAAAGTAACATTTAATATTCTTTTTTGTTACCTTAATTATAAAAAGGTTAAAACAAAACAAGAAATTATTTCTATTTCTCTTAGCCAAGCCTACTCTTTTTAGTGAGTAAAGACATCCAAACTTCTACCTAACCACAATCAGAAGAAAAAGAAAAAAATTAAATTAAAAAAGGAGGAAGAGATATTCACAGGCAGAGACAATACATTTAAATTTTATTCAAATACAACATTATATTTAGTAGCTATTTATTCTGGCAATGTCTTCTCTTTGCAATAACATATTAAGCAAGTGATTTTTAACCACAGCACTGAAATTTCTGAACCTCAAAGGTCTTGCATAAAGGTAAACACATCTACTGTGATATCAAGATTACACATAGTGCTTTCTAAGAGGATAGTCTTTCTTTTACATCTGTAGTGATTAAATTTTTCTATGAAGCAAAAAATATAATTACAGTGAGATTAGAGAGCACTACCTACATGTGTTATTGCCCATGAAATTAGCAATTTTCTTCTAAAAATACCTATAGTGTTTACTACTTTTTTTTTTCATCTTACAGACCTGGAAAGAGTTAAAGGTTGTCATTCAGATTAGATAAAAAAATTTTAATCTCATTTTATTGCTCTGTAGTTTTACCTTTTTAGTAAAGAAAATTAACTGTTAGATGGTGTTTGTTTCAATTTGTATTAATTACAATCTAGTTTAAAATCCCTAGTTAAAGCTCTGCTAAAATGTCATCTGTCCTAATTAATATGTATAAAATAGAGTACAGAATTAATTTGAGATAATACTTTTTCAAAAAACCCTGGGCTTTTTTGGAATTGAATAGTCTTTTGCACTTGTCTACATTGTCAAGACACAATGTGCATAGTGTCAAACTGTCTATTTTAATAGGTAAATCCAAAAGGTGGATGTTTATTATAGAAAGCAAATGCAATGGAGTTTTAGGTAACAAAGAAGAGTTTAGTATTTAGTTGTGTTTTACTCTATGTATTGGAAACAATACAAATTGCTTTTATGTGAATCTAATTACTTCATCTTTGTGAAAGTGGAAAGAAATCATCTTTATTCTCACTGTTCCTGCCTCAATTGCATACCTTTATCACTTGCCAAGTGGGATGGTAATCACTTGTTCAACACTCTGTTTCACCACGTCATCTCCATCCTATCCATTCTTCCTATGCCCTACAGAAAGGTAAAATATATCCCTGATCATGTGACATTACTGATTAAAATACATTAATTAGAAATTGGTTCCTGAAGTCCTCTTTACCGTACCAGATAGAGAGCAAGAACCTCCTACAAGCAAGGGAAATTTGAAGGTGGTTAGGATGAACTAGAAAGGAAGCACCCCAGGCACTCTGGAGACTAGAGGTATATCATTAGGGCGAGGGCTGGGCCGCTGCAGTCAGAATACTGGATTTAAGAAATGCCTGCATGGCTAAACTCACCCTCCTTTCCTCATTTAAATCTGAAGTTGATGTTTATGTCTGCTAGGCTGCATGACAGATAACTCTGTTTAGAGAAATTTAGGAGCATAAACAAAAGAACAAAAATCCAATATTTCTGACAATTATAGTTTCCTCCCAAAACTCACATAGCAAATGGGTCATATATTGGAGTCCACAAGTTTTCCCTGCCTTATAGTTATAGATTATAATTAGTTTCTCTTTGGGTGTCCTACACTGAAATGTGAGTGAGCTGCATAGATTCATTGAATATTTGAGAACATGAAAAACATAGACTAACACAATAAGAATAAAATGGACTAAGATAATGGAACAGAAATATGGAATCCTAAGGATCCCAAGGATCCTTATCCTTGACGGATAATAGGGCTTCCATTCCAGTCCCGGCTACCTAACTTCATATCTAAATTTTTCAAGAGTTAAACACATTCTATGTTGCTTAAGCCACTTGTATTTTGTAATGTTAGATTATAATAAAACAAAATCTATCCCTAACCAATATATAGAATTGTTCAGAATTGTTAGAAGATAAAGTTTGAATTTGAGAAAATTCATGAATAGAAAAGTTAAAAAGAAAAAGAGACATGGACAATACAACAGGAAAAAATAGAGTTAAGATTAGAAAACTTAATATTTGACTAAAATTAGTACAAAAGAGAAAACAAAGAATGAGAGAATACTATCAAAGTTTATATTTTTTAATTCCCAGAAATAAAAGGGAGATGGGTTTAGACTGAAATGGTCAACTGAGTGCCAAGTAAATTAATAATGTATGACCATAGCAAAGGTGATTATCATGAAATTTCAGAATATGGAGATAAAGCAAAAATTCTAAAAGCTTCCTGACACAGGATGGTGGGGAGGAGAGTGAGACAGTTACCGTAACAGAAGCTACATTACCAAAGCGTTAGTTCCTCAGCAACAATTTCAGAAACTAGAAAACAGTCTCATCAAATCTTCAAAGAAGAATGATTAAAACATAAACTTCCGTACCCCGCCAAACTATAAATACAGTATGCCATGATTTACCTCGAATCCTTTGGCTTTCATTCATTGTTTCTCGTGTTATTCATGGAGGAATCGCTTCTCTAAACAAGGGAATGGATCAAAAAGTGTAAAACATGGTATCAATAATTGGGAAAGCAGGATGTGTGGGCTTAGAGCACAAGAGACAGAAACTTTGCAAGAAATTATCTGTCAAAGATAAAAATATAAAGATGAATACAGAATAACTGATATTTTAAAATTTATTGAAAAGAAACATGAACTTGTGGCAATGACTTTAGGAATGAATTTGTAAGATACAAAATTTAGGATTACACAACAACAAAAACAAGTTTCTCCAGGTAAAACAAGGTGATACAAGAAAATATCATCATAATCATAGTATATCTTCTGGTTTATTTGTGAAACATGTTTATATAAGTATATTTGAGCACTGAATGGAGTTGCAATAAAAATAATAAACTGCATAACTCTATTGAAGGTTATGGAGTTAAAGAAAGCATGTATATCTATTTTGTGTGGAAGTGTAGAGTTAAATGGTAAAAACAAGTTATTACTACATCTTACTACTGTTACAACTATTTTACCCTTTTAATTCATATATACATCTATGTATATGTATTCATATATACATATATTTTGTAAACATATTAAATTAAAAATATAAGTATTCCAAAACAACCAACTTTAAGCATTATAAGGTAACAGAATAGGCCCCATAACTGTCTAAAGAGTCCAGGAAAAATCTCCCTGAGCAAAACATATTTAATTGAATATTGAATAGCAAACAGGTATTAGTCTTAAAAAGGAGGAGGAATATATAGAAATAGAAACATGAGAGGGCCCAGGGATAAGAATAAAAAGAATGTATTGTGATGTGACTGTAGGTGGAGGATAAAGTTAGGAAGAAATCCAAAAAATGGAGAAAGAGGGAAAAAGGTGGGATAGAGGGAGACAAAGAGAGAAAGGAAAGGGGGGGGAAGGAAAACACATTTGCTAAGCAGTAATAAGAAAGTTAAAGAGGCATCACCTATGAGAATCAGAAATTATATGTAGAGAAAATTGTAAAATAATAAAATAGAGGAAAAAAGATTACTGGGAGTTATGTCTGTGAAATGTTACACATTATCTGGTGACCCTTAGGATATGTCTGATTCTGTAGGGGCTTTTGTGTTTCATTGGTTTGCTTTACTTGGAATTCTGTAAATCAGGGGTCCCCCACCTATGCTGAGTTCTGTAATTATTTCATTATATAGTGCAATGTAGGAATGTTAGAAATAAAGTGCACAACAAATGTAACGTGCTTGAATCATCCCAGAACAATCTCCCCATCTCTGGTCCATGGAAAAATTAACTTCCATGAAAACTGTCCCTGATGACAAAAAGGTTGGGGACCGCTGCTGTAAAAATAAAAATCAACTTGTGGAGAAAGAATAATGAGGCATGTGTTTTCTTGGTGAGGTAATACAAATAGTTCTTGCTGTATTGAATTGTCTTTTCAAACAGTTTTAACATCATGTCAGATCCCTCATTAGTCAATTAACTACATAGTATCTTAACATGCTTATTTTATACTTGTATGAGAATAATGATTTAACTTTTTTCATTTATTATATTTTAAAGCATTAGAATATTATAGTGTAAAAGAAATGACACTGCTTTTCCTGTGAACTAGTGTGACCCAGGATGGATTTAATTAACAGTCTTATCTGTCTATTCATCATGTAAAGAGCCCAGGGTTTAAAACCATCACCCTAACTTTTAAATCCAAGACATAAGCATATTTAGAGTTCATTCCACACAGATTTTCATTTTTCTCTAAATGTTGTGTCACTTAGAATTTTTCTTTAGCTCCAGGACTTTCTTTTTTGGCCTCTGTATAACCATTGAAAAGGACAGTCTGATAGTTTACATATTATGCTTGTAAAATTATAGAAAGATAATTCTGTTCTTGCTGCTACAAAATGAGTTGGAATGGATCACAGAAACTTAAAACGATTTTAAAAGATTTCATTTTTCTGTGATTAGGAATACTAAAGTTTTTATCAATGGTTCAAGAGACTTTAAAATTTCAATAGAGTCAAATTATAATCACAATATTATAAAATTATATATGTATACACATATGTATATACATATATATGTATTCATATATATGTAATATATATACATAAGTATATGCCTTTGACAAAAGTAGAGAAATTTAATGAGTTTTAAAATACTCCCCAATTCATTAATTGCTAAAGTTGCATGCATGGGCAGTAGGGAGTAGGTAAAGAACTTAAAAAAGTTATTTAAATTTGGCCTTAATTCTATTAATGGTGTGAAAGGACCTGATTCTTTACTGTTTAGACCTGGAATGCTCCTAATTTCTTGAAATCATACTCATTCTTTTTTGGGATTTTATATATAATGAAATATCCTTCCTCATTCTCATTTTTCCAACTAAACCATATTCTTATTTGAGTAAGTTTAGAAACCACCCCTTTTGATCTGATTCCTCCAAATAAATGCTAAAATGTTAATCATTTCCTTATTAATAATGCCATTTCAGCCTAATATACATTTTTAGTGTTTTCCTTTCCAAACAATACTGCATTTATTTTATATATTTGTCCCAATTAATTATGAATTCCTTGAAGGTAGAAATGGTCTTACTTATATCTATTACTGATCCATTACATGGCACACAGATCAGAATAATCAATATCTACCATAAATATCTCCCAAAGATTAATATTAATAAGCTCAGGGATTTGTTTTTTTCTTTGTTTTACATTTTTATTTCTTTTATTGTTGCTCTTTCTCTTTTTGTTCCTGTTGTTTTACATAGTCATTTTCTCCTAGCAAAGAAAATAGTAATATTTTCATGATATTAATTAGATTTCCATGGAAAAGAATTAGTACTTGGAAACTCCCTGGACCAGAAATCAAAAAGCAAGCTGTAAGATCTTTCAAAGTTCAGTTAGCCTTAGTTTGGTGCACTTAGTATAGATGTGGATGGTGAGGAACAAGGTCAGGCCACTGGGAGCGTTCACTTTGAGCAACAGCATCTGAGAAGAAACAGGTGGTGAGAAGAGAGTTTAAAAGCAGAAGACTGCGGGCAAGCCTAAAGCTAAAACATTATTTAAATAAGCAGCAGGGATTTGAACAAAATATCGGCAGATAAGACAGAATTTTGTACAAATTGAAGGGAAAGAAAATCCACCTTATCAGGTAAAGATACCAGGTTTGGATATTCAAGTGAAGCTTTGAGGGAGGAAAACATCTGGAATCAATGATTTAACAATAACACTAATGAAAGCCTTCAGTGAGGTATATAAAGTTCTCACCAATCATTTTATTTTTAATTTTCGTTTTGTTTAATTTAGTTCTTCCCCAGAGCTGTGATTTAAATGTGGTTTATCTCCAACAAAACTCATGCCGAGGCTTTGTGCCAATGTGGAGGTGTTGGGAGTCTGTGTCTTTGACAGGTGATTAGCTAAGAGAGATTAATGCCTTTCTCAGGGATGTAAATCCTCACTCTCAGGGGCTGGATTAGTTAGTAGGAGAGCTGCTTCTTGTGTTCGTTTGTTTGATTTGCATGGGCCTGGTTTCCCTTCTGTTTCTCCTCCATGTTTCGAGGCAGGAGGTCCCCACCGGAAGCAGCCAGATATGGCCACTCAACCTTGAACTTCCCAGTCTGCAGAATCACGAGCTAAATAAAGTATTTTCTTTATATATACTTAACAGATGACGTTACCCAATGTTGGATATTCTGATGTAGCAACAGATAACAGACTGTGACAGTCAGTCAATCTGTCCCTAAGATAGCTTGCGAGAGCTTAAAATATTTGCTAAATCGCTGAAGACTATACATGAGTTAAGCACTATTTCTTTTAGGTATTTGGTTTTGGGGATAGGCTCTGCACAGTATCAATGAATATTGAATATTCCGTGTTATTGAAAGGGTCTTATTACTAATCGGCTGCCTGGTACAAAGAAGAAACAAAACAACCTTTGGTACAAGGCATACTTTTGTCAAGATCCTGGCTCTGCTACTCACCCTCCGTTTAATAATGTGCAAAATAATCTCAACTTCAGTTTGCTCATTGGTATAGGGGGCAACACAATCTATCCTGTCTCACAGGACTATTATGATATTCAAAGAGCTGAGGTATGAAAAGTTCATAGACATGGCAGTTGTGTCAAAACTGGTAATTTCTCTATCCTTTAAAGTTTCTCAGTCTACAGAATGTGCTTGACTTTGTGCTGCCCCTATTAATAATTTGTTTCTAGTAACAACAGAAATATCTAGCAAAATAGGCTCTTCTGGAAGATTTTGCTGCAGTGTTTTTTGAATTAGACATTGTATCATGTGATTTGCTTTGACCAACAGGCAATAGCAAACATGGCACAGAAGTGACTTTTAAAGAGCTTACTCATTGGAACTTGGCCTCTCTCGCTGCTTTGTGAACCCTGAAGCTGCTCTGTAAACTAGCCTAGGCTGGTATTATGAATGATAACAAAAGAGGGGTCTACTATTTTTCATCTTCCAGGCTGACAGGTATCTAGCAGCCAGACATGTGAGTGAAGTCACTTGGGACCTGATAGCCTTCAGCCAACCTGTCAACTGACAGCAGAAACATGAATAATCCCAGCTGAGTCTGCTCCAGATTGGAAGAATCACTCAGCTGAGTCCAGACCTGTGCCAACCTGCACAATTGTGAGGCAAAAACATGGTTGCTCCTTTAAGGCAATTTGGGTGGTTTTTTTATCTGGAACAGATGACTGATTTATCCCTCAACATATTTTAAATGTATTTATTGACTGGCTAAAGACAAAATATGAAAAAAAAAGAAAGAATGAGAAGAAGAGATGAAGGAAAGAGAAAGAGTGGGAAAGGAGAGTAGGAAGCAGAAAAAATTTCTCTCCTGGATTGCAACTTTTTCTTTAAAATGAGCAGAACATGTATTTGCCATCATTTTCTACTTGCTCACTGAATAAATTAGCATTCCAATATAGAAATGCCAAATACATTAATTTAGGGGAGTGGAGATGATAGCTGGGGGAGAAAATACTCTCGCAGAGTACCTTGGAAAGGCTTTTGTTTTAAATACACCAAGAATATGATTTAACATTTTAAAACATTTTACTGTCATTAAGTAGCATACATAACCTGCCCCATTCATCTGGGAACTCACTGGCAAAACTGAATGTCATGGTAATAATAGAAAGAGCAGTATGCCAATTGGTGTAATATTAATCTTGAATAGAGCAGGGAAATTTGAATAAGAAAGATGAACTGTATTGGGACAATATTGTATACATTTCCTGTATTAATATTAGATACATTTCAACCTTCTCCAAGGTAAGTTGACATTATAGATGTAAACCAAAAGGAAATTCACATGATTCCATAGTATATTTTGTAATCAATTGGTTATTCAATCCCCATAACAAAAAAAAATTTTTTTTTTTTGCTTTAAAATATCTTCTTGTATTTGATGTAATATGCCTTGGTAGACTAAAACAGAGACTGAAAATGATGTTTAGTTTGCAGTCAAAATGAAGATTGCAAACACCAGAAATTATAACTTTGAATAGTGGCTTTTCTCTGGGAATAATGGGATGTTGCAGATAAAAATCAGTCACATTTGCAGCATTTGGCTATTGTCTCCATAGTTCTAGCCTCATTTAAAATTTTAAAAAGTTCAAAATGCTAGAAAATGTGAACATAGGTTGAACAAATTGCATCAAACTAATACATAATTTCCCAATAAATGTGATAGAACTTATACTATTAAATTATATTAATCATACTTTATTTTTGAGAAAGAGTTTTGCTCTATCATCCAGGCTAGAGTGCAGTGGAATCAACATAGCTCCTGCAACCTCAAACTCCTGGGCTCAAGAGAGCCTCCTGCCTCTGCCTCTGGAATAGTTGGGACTCTAGGTGCACCCCACCACACATGGCTAATTTTTCTATTATATATAGAGACAGTGTCTTGCTCTTGTCAGGCTGGTCTCGAACTCTTGGCCTCAAGCAATCCTCCAGCCTTGGCCTCCCAGAGTGCTAGGATTACAGGTGTGAGCCACCGTGCCTGGTCAGACCAAAGTCACGTAATGGCCATAGCTCATCCATCCATCGACGCCAAATGGATCGGGAGGAAGGTGATTGGGACAGCAATGCAAAAACTGCTATAGTGAGAGTGACCAGGCTTGTTCTGGGTCCGTTTTTATTGGAGTAGTTTTAATGAAAAACCTACTTTGCTCGTGATACCTTTCAGCATCGCACAGTTGGGGATATCTTTCTCTCAAAGCTTTACTTGTTCCACTAACAAAGCGCTTGAGATATGAACTGGCTGAGATCATTTTCAAAGTGGGGGGAGTCATAGATCCAGTGACAAGAAAACCCTGTGCAGTAACCACCTACCTGGAGAGTCCAGTCAGTTTGGAATCGACCTACCTAACCAAAAATCTGGAAGAACGTGTTGTATCTTCATCACAGTGAAAGAGGATTAGAAGAAGAAGCCAAAAGGAAAAATTTACACGTTTGCTTTACGGAAAAAGAAATTTTTATAAGTTTTATCCTGTAGTATTTATGGAATAGCTAAGAGTAAATGAAGTAAAAGGATTGTTACAATTAAAAAAATAAAATTATATCCAATTTTGAAATGATCCCATCAAAAGGCTATGTAATTACTTTAATCATGTTCTTTTTATTTTTTTATTTTATCATTTTTATTTATAGAATATATTGTTTAGAATTTGGGGGGGTTGTTTGTTTGTTTTTTTGTTTTTTGTCTCTTTTCCTGGCTTTGTTATCAAGGTGATACTGGCTTCATAGAATGAGTTGGGGAGGATTCTCCTTCTCAATATTATGGAATAATTTCTGCAGTATGGGTACCAGTTCTTCTTTGTAGATCTGGTAGAATTTAGCTGTGACTCCATCTGGTCCAGGGCTTTTATGTTGTTGTTTATTCCTGCTTCAATCTCACTGTTCATTATTGGTATGTGCAGGAGTTATATTTCTACCTGATTGAGGGTGGAAGGTTGTGTGTTTTCAGGAATTTGTCCATTTCCTCTACATTTTCTAGTTTATGTGTGTAGAGATTTTTGTAGTATTCATGGATGATGTTTTTTATTTCTGTCCTATCAGTTGTGATATCTCCTTTTTTGTTTCTGGTTGAGCTTACTTGGGTCCTTTCTTTTCTGTTCCTGGTTAATCTAACGAGAGGTTTGTCAATGTTTTTTTATCTTTTCAAAGAATCACTTTTTGGTGATTAATACCTTTGGTATTATTTTTTTATTCTCCATCTCATTTAGTTTTGCTCTGACCTTTGTTGTTTTGTTTTCTTCTCTTGGCTTTGGGTTTGGTTTATTCATCCTTTTCTAGTTCCTTGAGATGTGATATTTGGTTGTTAATTTGTGATCTTTCTGACTTTTAGATGTGACCATTTAAGAGTATGAATTTTTCCCTTAGGGATGCTTTTTTGCATTCCATACATTTTGATAGCTTATGTCTCCTTTGTCATTCAGTTCAAGAAATCTTTTGGTTTCCATCATTATGGACCTAATAATTTTTCAGTAGCAGGTTGTTTAATTTCCATGACTCTGTGTAGAATTGAGTGTTACTCTTGGAATTGATTTCTAGTTTTAATCCACTATGGTCTGAGAAGATACATGGTATGATTTTGATTTTTTTAAATTTGTTGAGACATGTTTTGTGGCCTAAGATATGGTCAATCTTAGAGAATTGTGGTGATGAGAAGAACATATATTAAGTAGTTTGGGGGTAGAATGTTTTGTAAATATCTGTTAGGTCAATTTGTTCTAGAGTCCCATTTAAGTCTAGTGGTTTTCTTTTATTTATTTTTTGCTTTGATAATCTGTCCAGCTATGTTAGTGAGCTGTTGAAGTACCCGGTAACTACGATGCTATTATTTATTTCCTTGCTTAGCTCTAGTAGAATTTGTTTTATGTATCTGGGAGTTCCTGTGTTAGGTGCATATATATTTAGGGTTCTTATGTCTTCTTGTTGATTTGCCCCCTTTACCATTATATAATTACTATCTTTGTCTTTCTTTACTATTGTTGATATAAAGTCAATTTTGGGTGATATGAGAATGGCTACACCTGCTCTCTTCTTGTTTCCATTTGCATGGAATATTTTTTCCCATCCTTTCACTTTGAGCCTGTTTGCATCCTTGTGGTTTAAATGTATCTCCCAGAGACAGCAGATACTTGAGTTGTGTTTTCTCATCCGTTCAGCCAGCCTATGTGTTTTGAGCGGAACATTCAATCCATTAACTTTAAAAGATACTTGATATATGTGTTGCTCTTCTGTTCATCATAATGGGAAGTACCTTTTTGCTTTGTTTTTCTTCTTTTGCTATTGTTTTATGAGAGTTGTGAGCTTTGGCTATTTGGGATAATTTTAGACTGGTGGATATGTATTGTGCTGATTGATGTATTAATATAATGCAGTTCTGAGTATTTCCTGCAGGGCAGGTCTGGTCATGACAAATTCCCTCAATATTTGCTTGTCTGGAAAAGACTTAATTTCTCCGTCAATTGTTACCCATCATATTAGAGATGGAGTCTCTCTTTGTTGCTCAGCCTGGAGTGTAGTGGCACGATCATAGCTCACTGCAGTCTTGAACTGCTGGGCTCAGGCGATCCTCCTGCCTCAGCCTCCTGAGTAGCTGGGGCTACAAGCACATGCCACCACATCTAACTAATTTAAAAATATATATATTTTAGAAAGGGGGTCTCACTATGTTGTCAAGGCTGGTATCAAACTCTTGGACTCAAGCAATCCTCCCCCTTTTGCCTCCTGAGTTGCTGGAATTACAGGCGTGAGCCACAGTGCCTGTCTATTAAGTAGTTTCTATGCATTATATCACATCATCCTCAATTTTATTCTTTGCAGCACTTATTACATTTGAAATTTTCTTATTTATTTGTTTATTGCCTAACTATCTCTGACAGAATGTAAGATCCATGAGGACAAATGCTATATTTGTGTTGGTCACTGCCTTCTCTGTAGCACGTGGAATAATGCCTTCTACATAATACATGTCCAATAAATATTTATTCAGTGAATGAATAAAAGTGTTTAAGAGCATTATCTTAATAAATAGATGAGATTTCAGTAACATATCAAAAGATTCTTTGTAAATAACATGTGAGATACTCACAAATAATGTTTCTTTCTCATGTAGTTTAAGAACTATTCTCTAATCCCATGTATTATGTATTACACTCTGTGTATCAGTAAGAGGTTAATTGATTTGAATCCTGGCCAAATTATAATATAAAATTGAGTTCTTAATGAATGTTTACTATAAGCATATTATATGAAATAAATACAATCGAATTTTACTAGTGTTCATTAAAATATGACTACTAAATAAATAAAAACTGCATATAAGGGAAATGGCATATTTATAACTAAAGGCTTCTATCCAGTATACTAATTTCTAATGGCTTATGTCAAAATCTTTAAGTTTCTAAAGGTTTTCTAACATGCTTCTTTGTAAACTCCTTCCTCTTTAAGCATTATGTAAGACATAATAATACAAAGCGATTGTATTCCAGTGACCAACCTATATGAAAGTTGGTTGAAATCAAGAATATATTACAGTCAGTATTTCTAATGATAATCAGATTTCCATAGTATAAAGTCTTAAGAACAGTTATATCTTTACAATATCACTTATGTATAAAAATTTAATTCTAAGAAAATTATCATGTGAGACAGGAAAGTATCACATAGTAAAAAAGTCCAGCTTTTGGGATGATGTTGTTCTAGGTAAAAGACAGCTTTCTGTTTGCTAACAGTTCATATCCTTGAGCAGGTTAACCTTGCTGAGCCTCAGACGCAGTGCTGAGACTATATGTATAAAAATGCCTAAGACAGTGACCATTATAAAATCCTAATAAATTCCACTTCTCTTTCCTTTCTAGATAAAGTGGGAGCATAGACTTCCCAAAAGTATGACTGTCACATTCACCAAAGTAGTGCAAAAAAGAAGAGTAAGGTGAAAAGGTACTTATTTAACCTCAGTGAGGTTGACTGTATTCACCAGTGTTAAGGAGGGGAGTTCCCAATCAAAAGCCTTTAGGAATCAAGATCTGACCATATTTTAAAATGATAGCTACATTTAATTTTCAAAACTGTTTTGGTCTTTCTGTCATAGATTATATGATAATATAAATCAGAATGTCCTGTGTTCTCAATTATGGCTAAAGGATATAAGAATAGACAAATGATTTGCATACTTATCTATATATAGTCAGTC